>PVJC01038672.1:0-16666 GCA_004026665.1 Murina feae | reverse complement strand
CCTGCCCACAGCCTGCCCACACCTCCCTGCCCAAGCCCCACCTGCCCAGTTGCTGCCCTTTTGCTCCGGTCACCAGCACCTGCCCGGTTGCTGCTCTGGCCTCCACTGCTGCCCTTTGCTCCGGTCACTGTCACAGGTCTGGACACCATGTGGTCTGGTCTCCCCTCCTCTCCTCTCTCCCCCATGGATGGTGCTGGGCACATTCAGGCCGCCTCCGAGGGCAGAGGGAGAGGGCAGGCTTGATGCCCATGCTGATGCCCTTCCTCCACTTCGCATGGGCTCGGCGGCCCAGCACGAGGCTGAGTTTCCATCGATTCCAGCCTGAGTCGTCCTGTGCCTGCCCCGCGCCTGGCCAGAGCTCCGCAGGCCCCCTGCTCTGCCCCGCGCGCCTGGCTGGCATTCCACCCTGACGATTCCCGCCCTTGGCAGGCTTCACCACTGCACTGGTAGTTCCTGGAGTGACGGCATCCACATGGGCCTCGGGCACGGCACCTGCTTTGACCTCAGAAGCAGTTCTCGAGCACAGACTCCCGCGGGTGCTCAGACGGAGGTCCTGTGAGTTCCCGCCAGGGATCCTGTCGCTAAGAGCAGGGAAGGTCCCCAATGTGTGGGCGCACTGCAGTGAACGCGCGGGACCCCTGCTCCAACATATTACTCTCCAGGCAGTGATGGGGCATTTGGTCAGACGCAGGGCCCTGCGGAGCCCGGCCAGGCAGGGCACGGAGCAGCCACACCCCACGCGGTGCCCCCTGCGTCCTAGCCACTCTGCTGGCACCAAAGGAAGAGCCCAACGTGACCCGCAGCCACACCTGTGTGCTAAGTGCCGTGGACACCCCATGTCAACAAGTGATCGCAGCGAACCAGTTCTGTGGCTCGGAGACGGGGGTCACCAAGGCCGTGCAATCTGCCCGAGATCACGAAGTGGGAACGTGCTGGAGGCAGGAGCGAGTCCAGGTCCCAACTGAACCGCTCGCCGGGTGGCAGTGCCAGCCTGGTGCCCACCCACCACAAACATCACCAGGCTCCTCCTGGGGAGAGAAGCCAGAACAACAGGGCCACTGCTGCAGGGAGAACCCCGAGACCCCGCTGCTGGCTCCGATGGCAGACCCCGAGGCTCCGAGAGGGACAGCTCCTGCAAGGTCACCCGGCACAGAGGACCCCAGCCCAGCCTCCAGCAACCCTGTTCCTAAAGCCTCCTCTGCCCTCAGGCAGACCCTCCCGGTGGGCGGAAGAGCAGGGCTTCGGCATGATCCCAATTTTGCCAAACGGGGTGGAAACAAAGAAATGCCGGCCCGGTGCCTCGGCGGGGAGCGACAGTGCCTTCCTTCCTGTCCCTGTATTCTTTGGTAACGTCTGTATTTTTTCCAGTGAGAGGAGATTTTTTTAAAAGACCAACAGCTCTGAGTGCTTTAGAATGAATGGGGAACGGGAGTTTGTGGCACTGAGTTCTGGTTAATAGAGTTGCCATAGATACCAAACAGGGATTTCCACGCTGCCTAAGAACCAGAGCCCAGGGCACTGGTCTCGGCCAGGCTGGTCTGGAGGCTCTTCCCTCATGTTGAAGAGTCAGAAGGCTCCTGGCTCCCCGGGGCCTCGCACAGTGCTCGGGGTCCCTCACCACAGCCCTCGGCCCTGGAGGTGGGCAGGGTGCGGCCCCCAGCACGCCCCCGGCTGAAAGCGGGCCTCTGCAGGCTGCTCCAGGCCGTCCCTGTCCCCAAGCCCCAGTCTCTGGCCTGAGCAGAGCTGACAGCTCTTTAATAAAAGCAGGCCACAGACTCGCCTGAGTGACACGCGCCCTCCCGGCTGAGAGGTGGTGGCTGGCATCAAAGCCTCATTTTTCCTCTTCCTGTTAGACACTGAAACAATTTTCATAAAAAGCCCCACGTGTGTCTGTGACAAAGCTGTATTTTCTCACGTCGCATCTCCCCGGCTGAGGGCCTGGCCTCCTTCCCCGGAGCGGGGTGGCCTCAGGGACCACCCTGTGCCCGGGCCACAGAACAACCATGCTGCGACCTCACTACACAACCCAAACCGACCGGCCCTTAGCGGCTTGGGGGCTGGGCCACGCATCCGCCACAGGATCGGAGCACTCAGCAGGCCTCGCCCTGCCTCCTCGCAGCACGAGCTGGCCACACAGCTCCGTGACCCCGACCTCACCCGGGAGGCGGCCCCACTGGGCAGGTCACCTGTGCTGCAGGCCCACCAGCCTGCAGGCCACGCCTTCCTGGCTGTGAGGCGCAAGTTCACAGGCCTCAGCCGCAGTACACGCACACGACACGATACCACACGGCAACGGGAAGTAACCACCGCCACCCAGCACGGTGAGCCCCGGAAACGCGCACCGCACTCGAGACGCACGTGGAGAAGCCGCAGAGCGGACGCGCCGCCTGGCCCGTGCGCCCGGTGGCTGACGTGGACTCATGAACCAGGAGGTCACAGTTCGACTGCGTGCGGGAGGCAGCCAGTCAGTGACTCGCTCTCATCACTGGGGTTTCTGTCTCTCTTCCCCGCTTCCTCTCTGAATATATGTATGCATTTATACCTACTGCTTATATGAATACATACACATACGTTTAAAGGCGACTACCGGGTCCTGGTGGGCGTGCCGCGTGGACACAGGGCCCCTGGACAGTGTTGCCCCTTCTCTTGATCTGAGTGCTGGTTACACACACGTGTTCAGTCTGTAGCAAGTCAGTGGCTGTTCACGTAGGACCCAGGCCCTTCTGTGCATGTCAGTCGATAAAAAGTTAAGAAGTAAAACAAGGATCTCTGCTCCCCGAGTGCTACGCCTCCCGAGGCCCCGCACTGCTCCCGGTGAAGCACAGAAGCCGCGCAGCCGTGCGGTCAGCACGCGCCCATGCCAAGCACCACCTGCTCTCCACCACCGCTTGTACCCGAAACAAGCCAGGTGCTCTGAGGCCCGCTCTGCTCAGTGAAGCTGAGTGACAGTGACAAGTGCTGCTCTAGGGAAGCAGCCCCCAAGCCCAGGTGTCTATCTCCCTCTGTGACATGCAAGTCTCCCAGAGGCTGCTGTGCGTCTGCCTGGGCCCCTGGGGGACAGCAGTAAGCTACCCCTCTGCTGTCCGTCTCAGAACCAGTGAGGGATAGATCCTGTGTTAAGGTGCTGATCTCTAGGGGATGTTTGTTATGCAGCACAATTAGCCCAGCCTGACTAGGACACCAAGGCATTCAAGGCTCTTTGTGGCCTGGTTCCTGACAAGCTCTCTGGCTTTGCAAAATAGAAGCAGGCACTCTGGGTAGGAGCCCCATGGACTCCACGCTCCAGGCATGCTGGGATCACAGCTGTTTCAACGAGCCCCGTTCTTCTATGTCCTGGGGCTCTGAGCCTCCCCGCATACTCCTCTCCCCACCCTGCCTCCCGGGAAGGCTGCTACTGGCCCCTGAGCCTCAGGCAGAGCTCGTGCTCCCTGGCCCCAGCCTGCCAGCGGCCCCTTGAGGGCAGGCACCAGTCAGGAAGGGGTAATGGCACAGGGGCCTGACCTCCTTCGGCCACAAAGCCAGGTGCAGCGCAGAGGCTGTGGGCGGCAGGCTGGTCTCTAGGGTGCTCCAGCAGTGTCCCCGCTCCTGCACTGCCGCCCGCAGCTCTGCAGGCCCAGAGAGCCCAGCCCGCCTGGCTGACACCTTCCTTCCTCCTCACGTTTCTGAGGGCATCGCCCCACCTGGGAGTCTCCTACTGGCTGGGAAAGGTGGGAGGTGCACGGAGGACTTGGGGGCACTCAAGGGAAACTGTGCTGGTGAACCTGCTTTAAACAATGCTGATCGGAGCCCCAGGGGAGGAACACTTTCCCCAGAAAGGCTTCGGTTTCAGGCCGTGTGGTAAATGGCGCCAGCTCAGCACTGGGCGTGGATTCCCAGCTACAAATGCCGCCACAGGCCCTGCTGGAGCAGCAGGGCTTCCGAGTGGCCGTTCCGAGTGGCCGGTCGCCTGGTCGCCCAGGGGCGCCTGGGCAGGGCCTCTTGGTTCCACTGAGTCACCTCAACCTGCTCCTCCCACCAGCCACCTCCCCTAAGAGTGTTGGGAGCAAGTCCTGCCCCTCCTCTGCATGGAGGCTGCTCTCCTGCCTGGGGAGGGGGCGCTCCCCCACTGCCAGCCCGGAGGTACCACTTCCCCTCAGCGCTGCCTGCCTGCTGCTCTAAGCGAGGGCCACCATGTGCAGCGGCGTCTCCCCCTCCTCCCGCACGTTCTCCAGCCACCCGGCTCCCTCCGGCTCCTGTGCATGCCAGGCCTTTGCTCACGCCATTCTCTTTGCCTGGGCCACCACCCCTGGGCCTTCTCATTGCCCCCAAAAGCCACTTCCTCCCGGAGGCCGTCCCTGACTGCCGCCCAGGGGAGCCCCCACTCTCACAGCTCTGAAATCACCTCCCTCGTGTGTTTGCTAACTGGCCTTGTGTCTGTCCACCCGATGGATGTACCTCCATGAAGGCAGGTCCTGCCTGTCTTATCAAGACACACGGCGTCCTCTCCCGTGGCGCCTCGGAGATGCTCGCGGCCTCAGGAGGAAGCGGCGGGCCCTTCCCAGCCTGCTGCCGCCAGAAACGCACCAGAATGGACGACGAACTTGGTCCCTTTCCTGGGAAGCATGACGCTATAGGTGAGGCATGGAAGGCTGACGTGGCTGAGTCAGGGTGGGGAAGACACGGGTGTCCCAGGAGGACCCTATCACCGAGCAGGGAGGAGAGGGCGCACCCGCTGGTGGCACTGCGACGCCAACCTCAGTGTGGCACCTGGTCCGTGAAACGGGAGGCTCCTGGTCTCACTGACACCCTGTGCCCTCGCCTGTCAGCCTCTCTACGGAGGTGACCTCCAGCATGCAGCGAGGAAGTCCCTCAACCAAGAGGTCAGAACCCTGGGCCCCAAGTGCCCGGCACTCAGTGCCAGGCAGAGGCTGCGGAGGGGACGGCCAGGCCCAGAAACAGGCCGAGAGGCAGTCTGTCCTCTCCACAGGCCTGAGTCCAGTCAAAACCAAGATTGTCTCAGAGAAACAAATACATGAGAACAGAGTTTTTTTAAATAAAGAAGACATGCCCACTGAATGGGCCCGGGTGCTGGCACTCCGTCCTGAACCAGGGGGCATGAGGGCAGGAGCGAGGGCAGGAGCGAGGCCTACGGCTGTCCCCAGGCCCGGTCACCCTCCCACCCAGGAGCCGGGGCCCACACAGGCACGCAGGGGCCGGGACCGTGCTCTCCGCACCCTGCACTTGCTGGCCCGCCTCCCCAGCCCTCTCCGCCTCTCCTGCCCCGCCCTTGCCTTCTGGATCCACCATATTTCTCTGACCAACCTGTCCCCCACGCAGACCCCCCAACCCTAGCCCATCACCCCTGAGACAGTCTCTGCCACCCCAGCACGACACTCAGGCGGGACTGCTGTCGACCTCCCAGCTCCAGACCTCATGCCCCAGCAACACGAAACCCCGAGGAACTACCTGCATCTGCCACCAGCTCTCTTGTACCCCCAACTTTGTACACACCAAGCACAACCCTCCCTGGGTGTACACACCACAACTTGGGGTGCACCCTCCCTCCTGTCTGCCTGGCAAAATGCTCACAGGCGTCGAACTTCAGCTCAGGACCACCTCTCACCTCGCCACGACTCTGCCAGGTGCCTGTCCTCCCCCCGCAGCCACTGGGCCTGGCCTCTCGGGAGCTGCCACTGTGCTTCCAGTGAGCCTCCAGCGTCGGGCCCTCTCGGTGCCCCCAGCAGGTGTGCGCGAGTGAGTGCTATGGGCTGCAGAGTGAGCGGTGCCCTGCGATTCCAGAGGGGAAGCTGGTGGCTGGACACGTGCCAGAGATATAAGAGGCCGACGGGGAAATGCCGCCCTGTCCCCTGGCACCTGTAACATGAGGACAACAAAGTTCACTGGCCTCTAGGCACCAGGCACTGTGCTGAGGCCATTCACCAACGGGCCACCTTCTCCAACCCTCAGGACAACACTGGTGCCGTCATCCTTGTAGAGACGAGGACGCTGAGCACAGAAGACAAGGAGCTAGCCCAAGATCACAGCCAAGGCCGCACCTCCCTCTGCAGCCACACCTGCTGCCAAACTGCTCCTCTGCCAGTGGGTCCCCGAATTCTTTGTCTGGGAGGCGGGGCTTCCCCCTGGAGACTTTCTGGGCACAGCAGGCTGGACTCCGGGAAGCTGAGCAGCTTCTGGGTGGAGGGTGTAGGACTCGAGTGGCGACAGTGGTCCCTCTCCAAAGCAGAAGAAACTAGGGCACCCCCTGAGCTGCCATCAACTCCCAGCATCAGGCGCTCTCAGAGGGCTGGGGGCAGACGGAGCCACACTCTGGGCAAAGTGCAGGCGACTGACCCGCTGCCAGGCCCACTCCGGGTCTCTGGCTCCTAAGGCTTCTTCAAGGCCGCTGAGCCGTCACGGGCCCCTTCGACCAGCACAGGCCGAGCGCACCCCTGCACGTCCGTCTCCCCCAAGCCTGGCAGCACTGCCCACAGGGCTCGGACCAGGAGGGGACCCGCAGCGGGTGTCTGCCAGGTGAGTGACTGGACCATTATGCATGACTCCCTTCTATCATGTCCCAGGACCTGCACCTCCAGGAAGTCCTCCTGGACACCCCACTTCTCTACTCCAATCATCCAGACCCCTTAGTTCACACAGCTCTCACCCAAAGACTTAGCCTCGGGTCCAAACCGCAGCATTCTCCCACTCATCTCAGGGGCGAGGGCTTCCTTCTCTCTACAGCTCTTCCCGCGCGCCCGGGGGTGCCGGCCTCGGCACTGGGTCCCCTCCGGGCAGCTCAGCTCGTGGCTAACCTCGCCCTGGAAGGGTAAAGACTCAGGAACCATTCCCAACGCACTGACTGAGAAAAGCAAGTCACCGACGGGATGCAGAAAGACTGATGCTACTTCTGTTTTTAAAAATCCAGAACCAGGCCTGGTTCCAGAGCAAATGGGCCCCAACGTGACCCAGCCACGGCAGGGGCGACCCCACAGGAGCCTCGCTTTCCTGGGACTTCAGTCCGTTTGCTGCGTTTTCCACAACGAACAGGCGTCGCGTCAGTCACCGGGGAGAGCCTGCCCCCACAGCCCGCACCCGGGGCCCCAGTGCGTCCCTCCTGGTGGGACAGGGAGAGCTCGACGTCCTCACTGGTCCCTGCCGCGTCCCCAGGCGATCAGCCAGACCCCCGCCCAGGCTGCTGCGCCCTCATGGGTGTGTACTGGGCTGCCCCCAGCTGCGACAGCGAGGTCCCCAGGGCAGGGCCCAGGGCCGCAGGCGGCTGGGCACACCGCAAGTCGTGAGAACAGCTTGCGGAGAGGACTGCCTCCTCTGCCTTCCATCGGCCTGGAGAGGGCAGTGCTCTCCCCTCTCCAGGCCAATGAGATGCTACTAACAGCACCTGCAGGGGTCAGCCCCCCCCCCCCACCCCAGATCCCTAAACACTGGGAAAAAAGGGAACGTGGCTGGCTCCTCTACAACCCAAATCCGACCTTATTCCTCTCCAGTTTAAACCTCCCATGGCTCCCCAATGTCCCTAATAACGCCCCCAAGCTTTGCATCCTCTGACCCTTGATCCCTCTTCCATGTCCCTTTCCCATCAAGACAGGTCGGTCTACGCCCCACCTGCCAACAGGCGGCTTCCTGCCCCTGGGCCTTTGCACATGCTAGTCCCTTGGTCCAGAACAGCCCACGTTCATCCTTCAAAGCTCTGCCCAGGCTCCTGCCTCCGTGAATAACCCTTCCTGATCCCTCCCCCTCCCCCAGGCCCCTTTCATCGCCTCGCTTTCCCCCACCTCCTCCCGGGCCTGTGCGTGCATTGATCAGTGCACTCAATGCAATTAGGAGCTGACGTGTCTGTCTCCTACCAGACCGGATGCGACAGGGACGGGGCCTTTGTCTTTGTTTCAAATCCCTGGTGCCCAGCTACTGCCAGCGAACAAACAGGCGCACAGGAAGGCCCGGCTGGCAGGTGGGGGAGTCAGTAAACAACATCTGCACAGCGCTTCGCGGCCTCCGTCCTCCGCTCCCGCGCCTCACCAGGGCAGCGAGGACGGGGCTCCACGGAGCCCATCCCTGGGAGCACCACAGAGCCTGGGCCTGCTCCCCTCCGGGCCGGGGTGAGGTCTGCAGGGCTCACCACGAGTGGTGGGATCCCTTTCAGCAGGAAGCGCCGGTTCCCCAGCGAGAGCTCTCTCCCCCCCACCCCAGGGAGAGCCCGGTGGGTGCCCAGGTGGCCGCCGGCCAGGACGGCATGGTGGCACGGTGATGGCCGCGTCCCGCCCCGAGCTGTGGGCTGCGGCGGCTGGAGTGGCAGCGGCACCGGCGAGTCTTGGTAACAGTTGCTATGTAAAACGCTCCGAGGGGGCGTTTACTGTCAACGTTAATAATAGATGACGGTTTCAGGATTTTTGATGCCTCACGTTCTAAGCTGTTTGATTTATAATGTCTCTGGGAAGGGAGGGATGAGGTGGGGCAAGGGAGGAGGCTCGCAGGCAGGGACGGGAGCGCCACGCCCTGCACCTTTGACAGATGGGGAAACGGAGGCCTGAGGGGGAAGCCATGGGGTCACATGTCCCCAGAAGGCCAGGGCCCTGCGGCTTCAGAGGCCCAGCCCTGCCAGGGCCTAGGAGCAGGAGCCCAGGCTGCTGCGATGGATTCCTGCTTCTCCTCTGAGCCCAAGCAGTTTCCAGAAGTGGCCCTGAGGGCTCCGGGGGCTGATTACAGGCTCTGCAGAGGCAAAATGCAAGTCCAGGCGCTGAGCCGCCAGCAGCGGCTGCGTGGAGTCCTTGGGGAGCAGGCGCAGCTGGGCAGGAAGCAGGCTGTCCTCGGCGGGGGCGCTGGGGAGAGAGCGTCTTCCCTGGCCAGGCCCCCCCACAGCTCTGCACCCACCATGTGACCGGACACACCACGTGGGCACCTGCACCCACCGAGGGGCTCCACGCGCATCTGCCCGGGCACGGGCCTGCCCCCTCCGAGCCTCCACCTGGCGGGTCCTCCACTGGGTTCCCTTCTGCTGCTCCAGCCCCTCCACCTCCCAGCCTCAGCCAGGAAATCTAGTCCTGCAGCCAAATGGACACTCTTCTCTCTGCATCCCCTGAACCCCAGCCTTGGGGCAAGAGACACTGGGCCCAGGGCTGGGCACCCCGATGCCCAGACAGCAACCTTCACCTTCACCTCAACCGCTGTCCCCCAAAGCCACACTAATGGGGGAGCGGGCCCAGGGCCCTTCTGCCTCCCCCTCAGGCTCCGGACACCCAGGAGCCTCTGTGGCCTGGCTCCCAGCAGGGGAGGACCCTCACCCCTCTGCCTCTGCTCACTCCTTAGGGGTAAGGAGCAGATTTCACAGGGCCTGGGTGGACCCCCAGCAGCCATGAGGCTGGCAGGATGACAGTGACCAAGGCCCCCAGCCACCTGCCCACCAACACCCCTCAAGCTGCCTGAGGCCACTGCCTCACGGGGCTGTGGCGCGCTGCTAACCACCACTACCAGGGAGGACGGGGCACACGCTTCCTGCCCCTCAGAGACTGCCCCCCCCGCCCCCCCGCAGCTTCATCACCAACGGGCTGATCTGCTTTGCTCAGTGCCCCCCACTCAAGCGTCACAAATGAGGATTTTGTCTGTCTTTAGTCACCACTGTGCCCTAGCACCTAGGACAGCCTGGCACATAGTAGGTGCTCAACTGGTGCTTGCTAAAGGCCACATACATTTTAAAAAGTGAGTAAATTGTGCCTGTGGTTGTGCATCCAGCCTCCCATGAATAGAGCCGCCTTGTAGGCATGGGGTCGGCACTTAGGGGGGTGTCAGCGTATAGGCACTGGGCCTCCACGCCCCCCTCCGCAACACTCGTTCATCCATCCCCGCAGCCTCTCTGGCTGTGCTCGGGCATCCCCGGGGACCCGCGACGCCAGGCTCCGGAGTACCCTCAGCTGCCGATCCCGGAGCTCTGGGCCCATGGGGAGCCGGGACACAGACCCACGCTCACACCAGACACCCCCGTTTCCTGATCTACAAAATGGACCCAGTGAATGGCTCGGGTTTCCCACTCTCCGCTGAGAGCCAGGCCACGCTGCCCTGGCCACTTTCCTCTCCCAGCGAGGCCTGCGGGCAGCCCCCAGCCACTGCCCGACGCAGTCCGGCAGCAAAGCGCCAGGAGCCGCCCCCGCGGACGAGGCCTGGCTGAGTCACGGAGCCATGGAGGGCCAGCTCCTCCCCATAACGTGCAGGTTTCTGTGACTTCGTTAGTGCTGCCAACCTGAGCTGTCATGGAGGCAGGGGGCAAAGGAAGACCGGGGCTGGGCCAGGCCATGCGCTGTGTCTGTACAAAAAGGCACAGGCGCCCTGGCCGGTGTGGCTCGGTGGATAGAGCGTCGGCCTGCGGACTGAAGGGTCCCAGGTTCGATTCCGGTCAAGGGCATGTACCTTGGTTGCGGGCACATCCCCAGTAGGAGGTGTGCAGGAGGCAGCTGATCAATGCTTCTCTCTCATCGATGTTTCTGACTCTCTATCCCTCTCCCTTCCTCTCTGTAAAAAATCAATAAAATTATTAAAAAAAGGCACAGGCGCCTGGTGCCAGGCAGCACTTGGCAGCAGCATGTAGGTTAGGCTCCCGCGGGCGCCCGCAGGGCACAGCTACAAAACCGTACACGCTGGCCCTGGGTGCAGGTGAGCGCCTCCTGGAGGCCTTTCCCCAGACAGGTCTCCCTCACTGTCAGATCACTCGGCCCAGGCGTGAGAACTTCCTGGGGTCAAATGCAAAGTCTGTGTGTGGGGCGGGGGAGGGGGGGGGCTGTCCAAGCACATTTTTCCTGAAGAGGATGCAGGCCTTGGTACCCGTTCCCAAAGGGCACGTGGTCCCAGCACCCTAGACTGACCCTGAGCCCCGAGTCCAGGATGGAGGGGGTGGCGAAGCCCTGTGAGAGCCTGGGACGGGGTTCAAAGGCACCTGGGGGCAGTCACTAGTCATTCCACTCCTCAAAGGCTGGGCTGCAGACCGCGTGTCGGAACCGCATGAGTTGGAACCGCATGAGCGTGAAGAGGGCGGATTTCTGGACCATGCCCTGAAGGCTGTGACTGGCGGGGGGGAGTGGGGGGCCGAGTCCAAGAACTCCCCTTACAAATGCAGGGCGGCTGTGAAACGCGCCCAAGCTCCCACGCCATGATTTCACACCGTCACTGGCTTCGCTCTACATTTTTGGGGTCTTGGTGGGGAACAATATTGCTCCAAAGCCCATCAAAACCCCCAAAGGGATGCCCACGTAGGACTGTGTAGCTGACTTCACGACTAGCTCCCTGTCTGCTGCAGAGGACCTCAGGGGTCGGCGCTCGGAAGGCTCCCTCCACCCCCGCCCCATCAGGGAAGGGCACCGTGAGGAGTCAGATGGCGGGGCCCCTGGGGTCTGCTGCCTCTCGGGGCAGGGCCAGCCCCGGTCCCCATCTGGACAGCACAGTGGACCATTCACCACGGGTGCACACCAAATGAGGCTCCTCTGGCCTGGGGTCTGAGCCAGACACTCACCCCATGGCCTGGCCTGGGACACAAGCTCTTCTGTGTCTGGAGTGAAGGGGCATCTGTCTCCTTTCTCCCAAGTCCCAGGTCCAGCACTGGGCCTGCCAAGGAGGCCTACAGGGCAGCTGCATGAATGAGCTCATTCAACAATACAAACCGAGCACCTACTGTGTGCCAGGCCACAGGCAGGGCCCCCGCCCTGACGGCACTCGGTCTGCTGTGGAAAGAGGGAGCACGAATAAAGGTACAATGACAAGGGAGACAAGTGCTGGCAGAGCAGGGAAGGGGCCTCCTGTGGTGTGGGAGGGGTCGACCAGGGCCCGGGAGCTGGCATTAGGGTCAGGGGAACTGACCCCGGGGACCAGAAAACACTACCAGAGACCGAGCCCGCATGAGGCGGCCTCCTGTGTTCAGGAACCAGTCGATGCGCACTCTCCCCCCAACATGCTCAGGTGGCTGCTGTCTCTGAACCCCTGCGGCTTTCAGGAGCAGAATTCCCAGCCCAGGGACACACCTCGCTCTGGATGCCCCGCCCACGAAGCTTGGCACCGCCCATTTCCTGGGCCCACCCTACACAGCATGATGGCCAATCAAGAGTGGCGGCCGTCCCGGCCTGTGCCAGGGAAATATGGAGTCTCCCAGGGTGTACCCGGCAGGGCGCCCCGTAGGATGCTGGGGGCCTGAGGCTGGAGATAACCCTCTGGTGGCACTGTGCGGTCCCCACCGCATGGCTGCGGATCCAGGCCTCCACTCCTCCTATGAAATGGGTTCACATTTTGCCTAGGGCTGAATTTGCTCATTAATGTTAGCCTACTATGTTCAGGGGCTAGAGTTCAGCACTGAACAAAACTGACCCAAAAATCCGGCTGGTGTGGCTCAGTGGTTGAGTGTTCACCTATGAACCAGGAGGTCACGGTTTGATTTCCAGCCTGGTTGCGTGCAGGAGGCAGCGGATCAATGATTCACTCTCATCATTGACATTCTCTGAAATACATGTATTTTTTAAAATCCTGCCCTGGCATGGCTTATTTGGGGGAGAGGGAATTCGGAAGGGGGGGAAGCCAGCTAGCAAAAACCTAAGTAAATTGTACAGAACATTAGAGGGAAAACAGATCGGAGTGAGGAGAGTGAGGGACAGCCATGGTGACCTGGGAGGCCTCATCAAGAAGTGATGTCTGCTGGCTGCTGTGCCAGCAGTTGAGCATGGACCAGGAGGTCACAGCTTGATTCCCAGTCAGAGCACATGCCTGGGTTGCCACTGGATCCCCAGTGTGGGGTGAGCAGAAGGCAGGCGATCGATGATTCTCTGTCATTGTTGATGTTTCATCTCTCTCTCCCTCTCCCTTCCTCTCTGGAATCAATAAAAATGTATTTAAAAACTTTAAAAAAAAAAAAAAAAAGGAAGTGCTGTCTGAGGGAGACTAATGGCGAGAGGGATCAGCTATCGGCAGGAAGAGCACTAGCATCAGGAGAAAGGCCATGCCAAGGCCCTGAGGCACCCGTGCGCAAGGGGAGAGGAGGGAGGCCACTGGGTCCATAGCTGAGATCCAAGGGGAGCAGAGGAGATGAGGCCTGTGAGGTGATGGCAAGAAGATCCAGGCCCCTTGGAGCCTCAGCAGGTCCTCAGAAGGACTGGGATCACTGGCCTGGCTCTAGGGGCTGCGGAGAGGTAGGACCAGGCTCGATCAGCCTTTGCACTAGCTGTTCCCTCTGCCTGGAGTGCCCTTCCCAGCTCTTAACCTGACAAATTCCGCCTTCACCTTCAAGGGCCAATCAAATGTCTCCTTTTCCGGGAAGCCTGGGCTACCTGGCTTAGTGAGGCTCTCCTCCTCCATAAAGACCCTGTCACCCACGGGCCGCACCCAGCAGCTTTCCGTGGGGGTCATTCCCCTCCTGGCATGGAAGAGGATGGGACAGCTGCTGCACGGCAGGAAGACCCATAGGAGAACACGTGTCAGTCCTAAGGGGCCCGGAAGACAAAACATGGAGCAAATGGCCACAGGAGGCGGGGTGGGGGGTGGGTCCTGCCTTCCCCATAACCTCCAGGTGCCTGGCACAGGCCAGAGCTGAGGAGGCAGAAAAGCACAGAGTCCTCCAAAAATGGATGGCTGAAACAACGGGGTGCTGAGCGCCCAGAGAGGTGCACCCCCTGCCTTCAGGCGAACCGGAAAACAAGCGCGCAGCTGCAGCTCAAGGTGTGGGCCTGGGGTTCGCAGACCGCGACGTCTGGCTGCAGACTCAAGGGGAAGAACCTCACCTGGGCCAGGGCGTCGTATCTGGAAAGTCCTCGGACAGATGCGCTCTATGGGGGAAGGGCAGGCCAGCACTCCACAACACGGTCCTTCCACCAGCCCTGCCCCTTGAGGTCACGGGAGCGCCAGCTTCATTTGTAAACGGAGTTAATTTAATAACACCCACCCTGCAAAACTGTGGTGACTACTAAATGGGCCGCGGGGAGAGAGGCGTTTAGAACCATGGTAAGGGCTTGGGAAGGGCTGGCTCTGGCGGACGGAGAGATCAATATTGGAGCCACAGCTGGACTACATTTCCCAGCCTCCTCTGCAATGGAGCCCGGGCATCTGACTGAGGCCTAGCCACTGGAGGGGGAGTGGGAGCGATGCACCCCTCCCGGGCATGAGGGTTTTGCTAAGGTTACAGGGGAAGGCAGAGCAGAGCAAGCACTGCCCACCCACCAGAAATCTCCCGCGACTGTCCCACGTGAAGAATGAACTCCTAAAAATTTATAGTTTGTAGTTACTGCAACCAGCCTTATTCTTCTTCTTATTCTTATTATTATTCTTAGTGGCACAGGAATTCAATGACCCATTCGCTCAGCACTCATTCAATCAATACTTGAGGCCCTAAGGCGCCATACGCCTCATGGGTGCGAGGGACACGGAGGGCTGAGTTCTGCCCCCCTGGAGCTCAGTGTGGGAGGAAGGCATCCTCAGTGAACCCCGAGGGCAGGGCCTGGGGCAGGAGTGCCCCCTGAGATGGGACCTAAAAGAGAACCAAGGGGGAAGCGGAAGCCCTGGTCAGGGAGGGCAGCGGCGGGAAGGCCTGTGGTGGGCAGGGCCAGGGCTCCCCTTCCCGGAGCGAAGAGGGAAAGGTGAGGTCGTGTGGTCTGTTGTCCTCACGGCCCCTCTCGAAGCCTGTTCTCTCCGCTTTAAAATGGAGGCGATGCTGACAACACTGTCACAGCATCTCCGGGTGCTGCTTCCTCCCGCTCTGCCTGGGGGGCAGAAAGCCTCTGCCAGATGCCCGTGAGGGGCGGGAGGGGCAGTAATGTTGGCTCAGGAGGTGAGCCGGGCCCTCTGGGGCCGGGGAGGCAGGAGCAGGAGGGAAAGCTCCTGGTGTTCAGGCCCCTGCCGCACAGGGGTGCTGGCTCCCGGGGAGGCGGCGGGACGCGCTGGAGGCAGCTGGGCGGGCGAGCGGTGCTAAGAACTGGGACTCTCTGCTCCCCCCAGATGCTGGCTGCCAAGCTCCTCTCTCCCAACAGGGCGGGAGGTGGGCCTGGGCCCTGCAGGACTTGGGGCAGGTGGTAGGGGCTGACGCTCCGTGCCAGCCTGCCTGCCGTCTCCTGAGGTTGGACAGGAAAACACACACCGGGTCTGGGAGGCGTGCTTGCCCCCAGGGACCTGGAAGCACAGGCAGGGGGTGCTTGGCAGAGGACTCTCCCCAGGAGAGCAGAGCCCCCCGTGACGAGGAGAGGCACCACGCTCCCTCGGTTCTATACCTGCCTCGCACCCAAGGCTCGCTGGCCCAGCCCGCGGCCACCCGTCTGCACCCACTGAAAACAGGTCCGAGGTGCCTCCCATTCACGAGCTGGAGTTCTGACCCTGCGGAACGAGGGGGCCAGGCCGCCTCCCTTCGATCCTTAGCTTATTCACTGGAAACACGTGGAAGCGATTTCGCCCTCACAGGTTGTTGGTGCGAACTGAACACGGCGTCTGTGAACAGCACCGAACGGCGTGTGGCCTGGAGCACTTATTCAGAAAGCAGCTCCCCCGCCCCAGCCACCAATCTTCCTGTGACAGCACTTCCTCCAGGACGCCTTCCCTGGCACACCCCAGTACGGGAGAGGTGCCTTCTTACTGGACCCTAGTTCCCTGGGCAAGCCCTGATCGACGCACAGGGCAATGACTTATTTGAGCGCCTGCCCCTCTCCCCACCTGCAGGCAGCACCTGGAGGGCAGGGCGGGCGCCGGGCTGCCCGGTCAGTGTCGGATGAGTACAGCAGGGGTGGGTGCCGCGGGCCCAGCCTCAGCCTCCTCACGCGCCCCAGGACTAAAACCACAGGCCTGCAGAAGGCAGGAGGTGAGCCTCACAAATGCCCCGCACCCCAATGCTCAGCCTCTGCCCTCAGGACCAGCTTGCAGGGGTCCTGTCCGCTGCCCCCAGCTCTGCCCAGACGGCCCCGACCCACTGCCAGGCTCCCAGGCTGCCACTAATGACAGCTTCAGGGATGGGGACAAGCCCACACCATCTCTTCATCCCCTGCCAAGCCCAGGCCGCTGGAGGGGTAATAACACACCCGGGGGGGCAGGGATTTGGGAGGTGGTGTGTGCGCTGCATGAGCTTCTGTTTCTTCTAGAAGCCTCAGGGGTGCCATGCGTTTCCCCGAGCAAGGCCACGCCGACACGCACACAGCAGCGTCCTGCTCTGGCTACGGCGGTCGCTGGGCCCTGGCTAGGGCACCTCTCCAAATCTCAGATTAATAAGAAACGGGGTCATGAATTAATCATTTGATAATAAATGCAGCTTGTTGGGCAGCCCTATCCTCCAAAAACATGGTGTGTGTGTGTGGGTGTGTGCATGCAGGAGTGTGTGCGTGTGCGTGCGTACATGTGCGTGTCCATGTGTGTGCGCGCACATGTGTGTGTGTGTGAGCGTGCGTGTGTTCCTGATGTAATGCAGGGAGCTCTCCCTCTGTAGACACTCTGGGAGGCTGCAGTTGTGCCCCTGGGCCCTGGACTTGGGGGCAGGCAGGGACAGCCTTAAGGAGGTGGCAGGAGCACTGAGCAGGAGGCCAGAGCAGCAGCACAGCCAGGAGGCAGCACTGGTCTCCCGCCGCAGCGCCTGCCCGGGCCTGGGCCTGCCTCCAGCAGGGGCGCGAGCGGATGTTTCCTCGGATCAGGAAGAGACCGTTGGCTCCCAGACCTCCTCCTCCCTCTGTGACAAGGTCTT
>PVJC01038671.1:0-16612 GCA_004026665.1 Murina feae | reverse complement strand
TTCCCTGGATAAGTCATCCACAGGGAGCCAGGTCTCACCTGCGTCTACAGGCACGGGCCACTTCCTAAAAATAAACCTTACTTTGCTGCACGCTCCTGTGCTGTCCTATCGGGCTTAGATGTGCACAATTAAAAGGACCTGCTAGTCTGGTAACATGACGTGGAGCTTCTGCACTGCTATTACTTGAATGATCTGTTTTGTCCTCCAAGGTGGACACAGGCTCTCGACATAGCACAGTTTGTAACAAGAATCACTGCTACCACAATTGTTTCTGACTCACAGTCTCCACAATACATTGCCTGTTTCACAAGTGCCACGCTAACTCTTTCGGTTAGAAACTGTCTAGGTGTGCCATATTAAACTACTTATTTTGGGAGGAAAAAGGAGCTGCTCATATTGAGACTGAATTTTGATGTGGACACTACATCTAATGAAGCAGCACTCGTATAGTCTGGCTATTTCTCCTACTTGGGCCCTGGGTCACCTTGCCCTAAATGTCTTTAAAATATTTTGCTATAACAGAGTGCAGAGAGTTGACAAATTTTATCACTGAAGACTGCTGGATTTGAGTCCTAATGCCACCTCTTCCTAATATGAGACCTGCATCTCAGTTTCCATCTGTAACATGGAGATAATTATAGTGTCTTCTACAGACATTTGTGAGGATTAAATGAAATAATTTATAAAAGTACTTAACAGAGTGCCTTACACAGAGTTAATTTTCTATAAATGTTACTTATGATAATTTCTCAGAGGTGCAAATGGGATTTCTAAATTCAAAGCCTATCTCTGTCATCATGGATTTAGCATACTGATTACATAAGTGGAATTTTGCAAATGTAATTAAGTACTTATATTCATTTGAATCAAACACATTCTGTTAGTCTTTGCATTCCCATTGCACTATATATAGGAGGCATGGATCAATTATTCTTATCTGAAGGACAGAGAGAGATGAATTTGACAGACAGAAAAACATTATATGAGCAGCTATGAAATCTAATCTAATAAAAAAGTAATATTAAAATTGACTGTTTCTATGGGATGCCTAAGCCACACCCACCAGCCAATCAGAGCAACTGTATGCAAATTAACCCAGCCAAGATGGAGGCCGGCAGTCGCGGAGCTGGAGTAAGCAGGAGGCTTCCATTGCACCAGGAGTAAACTATCTGCAGGCCAGCTGGGCTTCTCTCGGCTCCAGGCAACATTGTTGTAACATAGTTGCAATTACAGAAGCCTCGGAGCTGAAGCAAACAGCAGGCTTCCATTGCACCAGCGATGGAGGAAACTGCCTACCTAGAGTCTACTAAGGCAACATTCTTTCAATTATAGAAGCCACAGAGCTGAAGCCAACAGGAGGCTTCGTAACCTGCCTAGGCCTCGACTTAAAGGAACAGTGTATCAATTATGGAAGATAAATAAACCCCAGAAACCTGCTTCCAGCCAGCCTTGCTGAGACGTTGAGTCAATGGGAGCTGTGGGCAGCCTGAAAACAGCCCTCAGGCCCGCACCCAGGCTGGCCACACCCCAATGGGGTGAGGGGCTCCACTGGGGGGCTTGGCCAGTCTTAAAACAGCCATCAGCCCCTCACCCAGGCTGGCCAGGTACCCCAGTAGGGACCCAAAACCTGAAGGGACTGTGGGCAGCCTGGAAACAAACCTCAGGTCCTCACCCAAGCTGCCCAGGCACCCCAGTAGGGACCCAAAACCTGAAGGGGCTGTGGGAAACCTGAAAACAGCTCTCAGCCCATCACCCAGGCTGGCCACACCCCAATCGGGTGGGGGTCCACACTGGGGGGCTTGGCCAGCCTGCAAACAGCCATCAGCCCCTCACCCAGGCTGACCAGGCATGCCAGCAGGTGGACATCCTCAGAGGGGTCCCAGACTGTGAGAGGGCACAGGCCGGGCTGAAGGACCTCCCCAGTGCACAAATTTTTGTGCACTGGGCTCCTAGTAATAGTATAAGTAAGGTGACCAGATGTCCTGCTTTTGGCAGGACAGTCCCAATTTTTAACAATTTGTCCCACGTTCCGCGGTGTTTTAAAAAGTCCCAGTTTTTGGAAAGAGACATATGTACTACTCTTCGTAATATTTTAAGTAATAATAAAAAAAAGAACCTCTCCAGTCCATGGTGTCCTGCTTTACCAATGTTAAAATCTGGTCACCTCACTTATACTATAAGTGAGGAAAGTTCAATTGCTTTAAAACATTATTTCATTAATTAATATAAAACTAACCATTCTTCCTTGAAAATGCTGATTACATTGCAATAAAATGAAATGTAGTTGGCCTGAAATCTCTGAACAGCATTGGTTAGACAAGGTCTAAAATCCTCCGGATTGCTACATCACATAGAAACTGGGTTCTGGAGAAAGGACGGAAATACGCTGTAGAGTAAATGCGTTGCTTATTTAGCATTTCTTCCGTGGAGGAACCACTCCTCTCCTCCATGGTCCTGGTGAAGTATGAGTGCCATTTTGACTGTGGTGCTTGGCACATGGTAGATGATGATTCATCTGGGCCACAGAACCCTTCAGAAGACGTTTCTGAAAGTGCTGGTGAGAATGACTATCTCCTACTTTGGGAACATAAAGCTGGCAGGTTGTGAATTTGGAGCTGCCAGAGTCAACTTCCCTGACCACATGCAGGAAGCCCATACGTCCTAGGAAAGAATTGGGTCAGGAGGAATTAGAGCCAAGTAATTGAGAGAAAGAGAAAAACCAGGAACTTTATTTGAAATCCTGGAGGAAACTCGGTTTGAAACCACCTCCTACACCTCTTCCAGAAGGTTCCCTCTTAATTAAAGCCTTAAATACAACTTCATTTTTACTCAAGTTCATTTGAATTGTGGCTTTGTCACTTTTCTATAAGAAGTATCCTGATTAATTTATCTAGGGAAAACACTGAGCTAAGGTTGCTTTTCATTTTTGCTTAGTGTCCAAGAAAAAATTAAAAGGGAAGCTGTTAGCGATAACTAAGATGTTTTGGTCCTTCAGTAACCAAACATTTATAAAATATTTCTCAAGCACTTAATATGTGCCAGGCATGTTTTCCTAGTTGTTTGGAGGAAATCAACAAATAAAATGGGAAAATATTCTTGCCCTGATTGAAGTTATACTCTAATGGGGAGAGGCAGAAAATAGAAAAGCTTAATAAATAAATGTATGTTTTGCAGAATGAAGAGTATACTGCTGACAGAATGTGAAGTTATATGGAAAAGGAAAGTAGGACAGAGTAGGATGTGTATGTACTGGGGGAACTAAGAGACTTGTATAGAGCAGTCACGGTAAACCCATTTAAAACAATGGGATTTCAGCAAACAGTTGATGGATGTGGAGGTAAAGAGTTCTCCAGTTTTAGGAGATGGCCAGTGCACAAGCCCAAGGTGAAAGCATGCCTGAAACATGTGAAGAACAAAAGTTATCCAGGGTGACTGTAACAGAATCACACAAAGGTGAGTTGTGCTGTGAGAAAAGTTGTCAGAGTGGTGATGGAGGAACATTTCCCAGAAGGCTCTGTAGCTATTTTAATTCTTTCTCAGTCAAATGGGTAGTCATTGAGAATTTTAAATAGAAGAGGGACATTATATGACCTGCAATTTAAAAGTATATTCTCACTGTCTTTTTGAGACTAGACCTTGGGAAGTGGAAGGACAAAGACAGAGGGAGGGAGATGGTTAGGAAGACATTGCAGTTATCCAAGAGAGAGATACTGATAACTTGTCCAGACTAGAGATGAGTGGAGCTAGTGTGAGCTCACTAAGGAGCATGCTTTTTTTATGTAGTGCTTACAGTATTTCCTCAGATATTTGCTATTGAAGGTGAGAGAAAGAGACGAGTTAAGAAAGATGTCAAGATTTTTGATGGGCCTAGCTTGTGTAGCTCATTGGTTGAGCATCAACCCATGCACCAAGAGGTCATTGGTTCGATTCCAGGTCGGGGCCGCATGCCCTATTCGCAGGCTTGATCTGCAGCAGTGGTGTGCAGGAGGCAGCCTGTGTTTCTATCACTCTCTCCCTCTCCCTTCCTCTCTCTAAAATCAATAAAAACATATTTTTTTAAAAGAGATTTTTCCTGGGGTGGGGAAACTTCAGAATAACACTAGGAAAAAACCGTCAATAAGGGAATAGCCCGAGGAATATGGATCCTGAAATAGGGAATGAGCCACTTGTCTCTCATCATGTTTAAGGGCTGACAGGAACAGCCTAAGAGAAGCTGCTCCATGAAACCTGGGAAGGGGGGGGGGGGGCTGTGTCCTAACAGAGACATTGCAAGGACAGGACACCTGTGGTGTCCATTACTAAGAGCTTTGTTGACAGACAGACCAAGATGCTCTAGTCATAAACTATTGAGCTATTACTTACATGTTTGGTGATAAACTTAAGGAGTTTGTGTAGTATGTACTTATTCATGTGTGAACTAATAATTACCTCACATAGTGATGGGTACTAAACTGCATAAGTGGGCTGGAAATGTTTGGCAGCCCTACTGAATTATAATTTTAGCATCAAGTGTTGATTGGGTTGAGAAATGAAGGCACTGAGAGAATATTTAGTGTATTTAGACGGAATGTGGCCTACTGTGAGTCTTGGTCAGCTCCTAATGTATGACCATGGAACCAATCCATTAATCAACTATAATCCTTAAGCAGATTCTCTTGTGCTCACTGTATTTTGGTCAAGAAGTCATAGCAAGGACAGATGTAGAGTAAGAAATGTTTAATTAATAAACATTTGGATTTGTTTTTATTATTTCTAAATATCTACATAATTTAATAGTTTTGTGAAACCTACTGGAATTTTCAACCCAAAGAGAGGAGAGAGTGGAGACTATATTTGGTATTATTGGTCCATGATATTAAAAATATTAGCATTTCTTTCATGCACTGAAAGGGCAGAGATCCCAATTGCCCAATTGCTTTGGGGTAGATGAAAATGATTATGACAGATAATGCTAATTAACACTCACTTTCCATCTTCCTTTTTTATTTGTAACTAGGGGCCCGGTGCACGAAATTCATGCACGGGGGGAGGTTGGGGGTCCCTCAGCCCAGCCTGCCCCCTCTCACAGTCTGGAACCCCTCAGTGGATGTCCTATGATGGCCCCAGTCTACCAGGCACCTTGTGTGTGTGTGTGTGTGTGTGTGTGTGGCCACTGGGGACCTGCCCCCAGCCGCATCTGAGGCTTGGAGCAGTCCTCCTGTGTGTGTCTACCTGCTGGGAGCCTGCCCCCAGGCACACCGTCGAGACTTGAAGCAGGCACCCCCTCTATGTTGATCTCTCAGACTCTTGCCCTCCCCTGCATGTTGGTCTCCTTTTTGAGCTGTGGCCAGGGCTGGGTGCTGCCTGCCTCCCAAGCTTGCCTACTGCCCATCTTCCTCCAGCCACCAGAAAGCAGGGAAAACCCTGCCTCGTGGTTAGGCCAGCCTTCTCCTGCTCCCTGATCCCCGGAAGGGACCTGGGAAGCCGCCAAGCAGGCCGCCAACTCTTTCCCACTCACCTGTCCCCTGCTGCTTTCCTTTCCCACTCCCCAGTGCCACCAAGGGGTCTGGGGAGCCTCCAAGCAGGACCCCGGCCCCCGCAAAGGGCTTGGGAAGCCCACCAAGCAGGCCACTGAACCCCCCGCTGCCTCTTTCCCACTCCCCAATGCCCCTCAAAGGGCCTGGGCAGCTGCCAAGCAGGCCGCCGACCCCCTGCCATCTCTTTCCCGCTCCCCAGTGTCCCTCAAAGGGCCTGAGGAGACGCCAAGCAGGCCCTTGGCCCCCACTGCCTCTTTCCCGCTCCCCAGTGCCCCACAAAGAGCCTGGGGAGCTGCCAAGCAGGCCGCCAATCCTGCTGCCTCTTTCCCACTCACCATTCCTGGGTCCTGCGCTGTTCTGCCCTGCAGCCGCTCTGTGCACTCGGGAGGTCCCTCAGCCTGGCCTGTGCCCTCTCATAGTCTGGGACCCCTCTGGGGATGTCCACCTGCTGGGGTGCCTGACCAGCCTGGGTGATGGCTGATGGCTGTCTCCAGGCTGGCCAACCCCCCCAGGAACATCCCTCACCACATTGGGTTGTGGCCAGCGTGGGTGATGGGCTGAGGGGTGCTTTCTGTCTGCCCACAGCTCCCATTGACCCAATGTCCCAGCAAGGCTGGCTGGAAGCAGGTTTCTGGGGTTTGTTTATCTTCTATAATTGATACACTGTTCCTTTAAGGCGAGGCCTAATCAGAAGCCTCCTCTCTGCTTTAGCTCGTGGCATCTATAATGACACAATGTTACTCTTAGATCAGGCCCTGCCTGCTGTTTCCTTCAGCTCCCAAGGATTCTATGATTTATACATTGTTGCAAATGTGTTTTGCTTTGTTTTGCTTTGAGGGAGGATGAGCTGAGCCAGCACGCAGACAGTTTCACTTTCACTCCTGCTGCAATGGAAGCTGCTGTTTACTCCGTGAGTGGCGGCTGCAATGTTGGCTGGGTTAATTTGCATACAGTTGCTCTGATTGGCTGGTAGGCGTCCCGAAGAAATGGTTAATTTTAATAATACGCTCTTATTAGTTAAGAAGATAGAAACCTCAATAAAACATGGCCTCTCAACTGAAGATTCCAGTTCCCTCCTTTCCTTGATATGATGTGTGGCTATAGCTAAATTTCAACCAATAGAATGTGAGTATAGGTAATGAGTAACATTTCTGAGCCGTCGTTTACAGAAAATAGGCATAGAATTTCCTTGCTCTCTCTCACCTGTTTAGAAAGCACTTATGATTAGAGGAATTTTAAAGCAACTTTAGACCATGAGACAGAATCCACATGTAAGGACAGTAGACTAAAAGAGCAGAAAGAGCCTGTTCTACAATATCCCCCCTGTATTCTTGGGGTGATATGTGAGAAAGAAACACATTTCCACTTATTTAAACAGCAACGTTATTTTGATCTTCGATTCAGTATCTGAACTGTTAACCTGATTATTATAGAAGCAAATGCTTTCTCAATTATGTTTAAAAGCTAATTTTGTGAGAGCTATGGTTACTCGGCATTAAAAAGTCCTGATGCTCAGGTTCAGTGTCATGAGACAGTATTTGGTGGTTTCAGAAAAGCAGACTAGCCAATTAAAAGTAGTTTCATATTTAAAAGTGAAGCCATTAGCATCCTTGTTTTTGAAGTATAGGCAATGGTCAAGGGTGAGGCAGCCAAACTGATGCATCAGGTTCCTATTCTATCTACACTTATTCACTTCCTGGGAGTATGTCAGCAGGACAAGAAGACCAAGACATTATTAACCAGGGGAACTTCAGATAGTTAAAAGGCACTTAACTCTTTCCCTTCGGGAAACAGGAGGAGTGGAAAGTCACACGGGACACTCTGAAGGTGTCTACTGATGTGGATAGGAGCTGGAATCCACAACACAGATATAAGAAGACTGATTTCTACACGCAGCATCTTAATATAGAAGCATCAAACATTTGAAACTATAGAAACCAGTCAAGGCAGGCAGGCTAGTCATTCAGTCATTCAGTCATCTATCATTCATTCACTCATTCAGTTACCACAATTCTGTAACCAATAAAAAATCTAGACTAATAAATAAGGAGGCTGAGTTTAGGACCTGGTGAGTTAAAAAACATATATGATGCCATTTCACCCCAAGGACTCTGTTTCTAGAGTTTTCCTCTAGCTATTTTATTAAATGTTATATTTCCTTAAATAAAGGGGCATTTTTAGTTTTCAAATGTTCACTGCTAGTGCTCTTGGGAATTACCATTTTTTTTAGAGGTAAATCAAGGACTCTTATTTTTCTCTGGGAAAAAATAAAATGAGACTGCTGATATTTTCTATGCTTTATTTACTTTATTGTAATACTGCCCATCTTTCCAAAGACAGTTATGTTAAATGAATCTACTCTACAATTTGGAACTTTGGCAGAGAATTTATATGCTAAACTAAGAATTTTGACAGTCACTAATGGTACAGTAACAAAATGACAGGTCCAATTTTCTGGTAAAGCAAAGGAAGAAAATTGATCTACTTCTTGGAAATGTTGAACTAATTGGAAAAATACTAAGGGTAATCACAATGATTTTTTTCTGATAAAAGTAGTTATAGTAATTTTACTTTTTATTTCACATATTGATTACATCTATCTCTATGATGATTAATGAGATCACATACTCATTTAATGATTGATTACATTTTACCATTTATCAAGAATCTTTACAAGAGCTGATCACAAGAAAGTCTTTTAAACTATTTCATGTTAACTCTAAACACATTTGGCTATTTAGTTTACATAACATGAAGGAAACTAATATAAATTTTGGATAGGATGTGAATATAATGACATCTAAGGAGTTTAGATAAGCTGATAAGTGACAAGTTAGTATCTTGGTGCAAAAGATTATTATATTTTAAAAGGAACCTGAAATTCATCCAGTTCCTCATTTTACTTGTGCTAAATTTTGCAGAAGGGAGGTGTACTTAATTTGTAAAAAATGTACTTTGCTTGATCACAAAATGAAACAAGACTTGATAAGAAAGAACTAGATATGTTTTGACCATATGATAGTATTATAGCAACTTAATCATCCTCAAATTATCCATATTTTTTTATTTGAAATTGTGATTTGACTAATTCCTCTTGTCTTATATAGTTTGGAATATTTTAATTTTTGTGCTGTGTTTTTTAAAATATATTTTTATTGATTTGAGAGAGAAAGAGAGAAAGAGAAATGAAGAAGGGGGACAAAGAGGAACATTGATGAGAGAGAAACATTGATTGGCTGCCTCTGCACACCCCCTACTGAGAATTGAGCTTGCAACCTCTCAGTGCATGAAGTGATGCTCAACCATCTGAGCCATCTGGGCAGGCTTATTCTGTATTTTTAACTGCATCTTTAATCTTTTTAAAGAGGTCACTGGAAATTGGAAATTTCTCCATTTAGTTATTTCTAATATCAGGTTCATAGAATAACTACTGCATATGACTTTTACATCTGAAAATTTAATGTACTTTTATAGATGTGGAGACCATATCACAGAGAGATTGAATGATCTTCCTAAGGTCATAGATAGATGGAGCTAGAAGCTGGCCATCGGTGTTCTGAATTCAAAGGTTTGTCTTTTGTTGTTACTCTCCTATTCTAGAAGTCAAGGACTTGAGATATTTTCAAGGTGGGTTATGGTTCATTGTCAATTTTAAATATATATATATATATATATATATATATATATATATATATATATATATATATATATATATATAGTGGTTATATGTGAGTTATAGAGACCAGGAACATTTTAAGCTATGGTCAAATATTAACATTTTTCTCAAAACTAACCTAAGTTTTTGTTATAAATAAGTAGACCTGAAGAGGATAAAAGGGCTAAACCTTCCAGATTGGTGTTCTCATTCTAAATTTCTAAACTCAAGAAAAATATCTCCCAGGTTTGCTCTATTTTCTATGTTGTTTATTTTTGAGAGATGTTGTTTGATGGGTTACAGAGTGAGGTCTGACCCACATTTCTTGGTAGCAGCTATTCATGAATGTAGTTGCTAGAAAACTATATGCCACTTGGAATGAGGCATCTTACAAGCCATGATTTAGTGACAAAGGTTTAGTAATTAGGTAGACGAGGTTCTTGTGCTGCTTTACCATTGATTACTGTGTGCACCTGCGTAGGTTAATTAACTTCTCTGATTCTACACATTCGAGAATGGTAATATTCTTTTTAAAATTTTTTGAAGATGTTTTTATTGATTTTTAGGGAGAGAGGAAAGGAGAGGGATAGAAAGAGTAATATCGCTGAGAGAGGAATATCATTGATTGGCTGCCTCCTGCATGTCTTCTACTGGAATCAAGCTCCTAACCCGAGTATGTGCCCTCTGGGACTCGAACCAGTGACCTCTTGGTTCCTGGGTGGATGCTCAACCATTGAGCCACACTGGCCAGATGAGAATTGTAATATTCTTAACATGTTCTTCTTAAAAGACAGGTAAGTGACCTTCATATGCTTATTTCCTTCTCTAGGACTCAAAGCTAAATATCGTTGAAAGACAGTGAAGAATCACTTTACCCATTTCCACCAAATTTTTCTGTGGCTTAGCCTCACTGCACAGCTGTTCTGATTCTTGGTGAGGCAGCACCCAGCCTCACCTTTTCCTGCCTGTGGCCTCTCCCACTTCAGTTACTAACAGCGGAGTCTGTTTCCTCAGTTATGAGATGGAAAATATCTCCTCTTTAGGATGATCCTAAGAATTAACTATGGCTAAAGATTATAACCATTGTAAAAATATGTCTCCAATTATATAGTGCAGTATAAATATGCAGGCTATTTCCATACTTTGATTATTACTATTGTTTTCAGTTCCTTTGACTTAGAAAACACATGAAAAGATACTGAACAAATATTTGCTAAACATTTATATGTTTTCTATGTTTAGACACTCAACTTGACAAAAATCAATGAAATAGTCTAAGGGTAAAAACAAAAGCAGGACTAAGAAAAGCACTTGCATTTTCTCTGCAATAAATATGCGATTGAAGAATGCATACTGTATTGTGCAAGCTGCAAATTCTTTAAAAAGAGAAAGATAGCAGGTCAAAACCTACCTTCTTTGAAATTCTATAATCAGCCTTTTCAAATAGGAGAAATTGTGACATTCTATTTAAGGTAATAAACAGTCTGTAAAGAATTATCCTTTCAAAATAACCACCCTGTTTTACATAATTCATAGCAAAATCACATCTATTTATGTGGGAACTGCTTGCTCCAAATGCCTGCTCTTCCTTCTTGGTCTCTCATAATCAGAGCTTCCCAGCAGTAACCACAGCCAAGAGCTCAGGATGTCTAAACTTGATTAGTTTCTGCAATTTATATTTCATCATTGATATATCAGTCTTTAAATAGATCGAGGACTGGGCATGTTTGAAATAAAATTTACACATTAAACAACTGAAGAAAATCATTCATTTCTTCAAGAAATTAATCCACTCTTAATGAAGAATGAAAGACTTTCTGAATCATATTTTAGTTCAATCTTTTTCATCTCTTACATTGACCCTTCACTTATAGGCCCACACAGAGTATTATTTTCTATATATGTAATAATTGATCAAAATCATTACTTCAAATTTTAACTAGGCATTTTAGTTGGAAATTTTTATTTCACTAAATTACTAAAATATGGGTATTAGACCAATTATGAGTAAATAAAATTAGCACTGAGTTTATACTCCATGAGTCATTCTTTCATAATTTCACCTTAGATACCCAGAACAACTTATGAAAGCAAAGCACTTTTAACACACACTAAAATTGCCTTTTCCAAGATTTGGTAAAAAAAACAACAACACACACACACAAAAAAAACTAAAATTTGAAGTAATATAACATACACAATGTTTTGCAGATATACATTTGCCAGATGAACTCTTATTAGAGTCTTATTAGGAGTCTTCAGCCCTTTTATTCCTTGCAGTTCTGAGAGCCCAAGAATTGCACCAACTTGAAAACTGGACATCTGTGTATTAGCTGCATGTCCATGTGCATGTGAGTTTGTGTATGTGTGTGGCCAAATAATTCTTGCCTGTTGGTTCCATTTCTATAATTTCTCATTTTGCTCAGATTTGGTAACAATAACAAAGCAACCAAAATATAATGGTATAGAAGGCCCTAGAAATGAGATGAGACCCTCTTTATTTCCTCTGATATGGTCAGGAAGAGAAATGATGTTGTTTTATAGAGATGGGAGGTTTTATTATCCATATTTAGTATCACATCATTCAAATTCACTATTTCTTATTAACAAAATTAAACTAATTTGATCCAGTTATTGGTATGAATTCATTAAAAGTTTTCACCTACAACTCATTAACTCTTCAAATTCCTAACTTGAATAATGAATTATTTGATGAAATATTTGAATTTCAAATATTATCTAATCTCATAAAAGAGTAATATGCTAATTGTGTCACTTTGCTACATCCCAAGCCATGCCCACCAGCCAATCAGAGCAAATTAACCCAACCAAGATGGCGGCTGGCAGCCACAGACTGAAGCAAACAGGAGGCTTCATTGCCCTGGCGATGGAGGAAGCTACCTGCCTAGGCTGGCTGTGGTCTCTGCTCAAGGAAACAAAGTTTTAATTATAGAAGATAAATAAACCCCAGATACCTACTTCCAGCCAGCATTGCTGAGAGCTTGGGCGGCTGAGGGCTGTGGCCAGCCTGCAAACAGCCATCAGCCACTCACCCCAGCAGGAACCCCACCCTGATCCTGGACACCCTTCAGGGCAAATCAGCCAGCCCCCACCCATGAACCAGGCCTCTATCCTCCTATATAATAAAAGAGTAATATGCAAATTGACCATAACAGCAGAACCACTGGGAATGACTGGTCACTATGACATACACTGACCACCAGGGGGCAGACACTCAATGCAGGAGCTGCCCCTGGTGGTCAGTGCAGTCCCACAGGGGGATGATCTGCTCAGCCACAAGTCAGGCTGATGGTTGCTGGTACAGTGGTGGTGGTGGGAGCCTCTCTTGCCTCCTCAGCAGCGCTAAGGATGTCTCACTGCAGCTTAGGCCTGCTCCCCGCTGGCAAGTGGACATACCCCAAGGACTCCCGGGATGCCAGAGGGATGTCTGACTGCCAGCTTAGGCCCAATCACCCAGGGAGTGGGCCTAGGCCAGCAGGTGGACATCCCCCTAGGGTTCCCATACTGCGAGAGAGCACAAGCCAGGCTGAGGGACCTCCTCAAGTGCACAAATTTTTGTGCACCAGGCCTCTAGTATTTAATAATATAATATTGAGTATGCTCTAAGCGTAAACGAATAGCCAAGATGTCTTAATCACTTCATACGTGTTATATTTGATACTCACAACAATTACATGAGAAAAATATTACTACTATTCCTATTTCTAAAGCGAAGACACTGGGGTATAGGAAGGATACATGTATTGCTCAGCATTGCTATCCTATGTGGGATAAGGCTTATTCAAATAGAGGCCAAATTTGAGCCTAGAACTTCCAGTGATCTTGCCCACAGTACTCATTCTCTTCTCCAAGGACACAAAACCTGCCTTTTGTATCTTCATGATCTGTTTTCCACATTTGTCAACTTCTCTGGAATATGTTTTAAGTCTGTATTATTCTTCTACATTATCATAGCTCAACTTAAGCATTTCTTCTTCATACAAATTTAATACTCTGCATCAGTTTAAAACTCTGATGGCATTATATTTTTCTTTACTTTATTTAACACTAGAGGCCTGGTGCACGAAATTCATGCATGGAGTGGGGGTGGAGGGTGGTGGTGGTGTCCTTCAATCCAACCTGCACCCTTTCCAATCTGGGACCCCTTGAGGGATGTCCAACTTCCCGTTTAGGCCCGATTGCACTGATGGGATTGGGCCTAAACAGGCAGTCAGACATCCTTTTCACAATCCAGGACTGCTGGCTCCCAACCCTTCGCCTGCCAATTGCCCCTAACCACTCCCCTGACAACCTGATCAATGCCTAACTGCTCCTGTGCTGGCCTGATTGCCCCTAACTGCCCTCCTCCTGCCAGGATGGTCCCCCTCAACTGTCCTCCTTTGACAGCCTGTTCCTCCCCAACTGTCCTCCCCTGCAGTCCTGGGTCCCCCACAACTCTCCTCCTCTGCCAGCCTGGTCCCCGACAACTGCCCTTCCCTACAGGCCTGGGTCTCCCCCAACTGCCCTCTTCTGCCAGCCTGGTCTCCCCCAACTTCCCTCCCCTGCAGGCCTGGGTCCCCCCTAACTGTCTTACCCTTGCGGCCTGGGTCCCCCCCCAACTGTCCTCTCCTGCAGGCCTGGGTCCCCTCCCCAACTGTCTTCCCCTGCAGGCCTGGGTCCCCCCACCCCAACTGCCCTCCCTTGCTGGCCATCTTGTGGCAGCCATCTTTGACCACATAGGAGAAGCCATCTTGTGATGGTCAATATGTATATTACTCTTTTATTAGATAGAATTTTAATTTTATTTTAAATTATATCCAAGTACCATCCTCCTAAAATTCTGAAGTCCACTGTTTCCAGTGTTTCCATTGAACTATATGCCTATTCTTGTGCCAGTACCATGCTGTTTTGATTACAGTGGCTTTGTAGTATAATTTGACATCTGGTATTGTGATCCCTCTTACTTTGTTCTTCTTTCTCAAGATTGCTGCAGCTATTCAGGGTCTTTTTTAGTCCCATATAAATTTTTGGAGTATTTGTTCCAGATCTGTGAAATATTCGTTGGTATTTTAGTAGGAATTGCATTGAATCTATAGATTACTTTGGGTAGTATGGGCATTTTAATGATGTTAATTCTTCAATCCATGAACACAGTCTATTCTTTCTTTCTTTCTTTCTTTCTTTCTTTCTTTCTTTCTTTCTTTCTTTCTTTCTTTCTTTTTTTTTTTTTGTATCTTCCTGTTTCTTTTCTCAATGTCCTGTAGTTTTCTGAGCACTGGTTTTTTATCTCCTTGGTTAAGTTTATTCCAATGTACTTACATTTTTTTTGTTGTTGCAATGATAAATGGCATTGTGTTCATTTTTTTTTTTAGTTTTCTCTTTCTGAGTGTTTATTATTGTTGTATAAAGATGCCATCAATATCTGTTTCTTAATTTTATATCCTGATACTTTGTTGAATTCATTTGTTAAGTCTAGAGGCATTTTGTTGGAGTCTGTAGGGTTTTCTATGTCCAATATTATGTCATTTGCAAATAATGACTGTTTCACTTCCTCCTTTCCAATTTTGATGTCTTTTATGTTTTCTTCTTGCCTGATCACTGTGGCTAAGACTTTCAGTGCTATGATGAATAAGTGGTAAAAGCAGACAATCCCTGTCTTGTTAAGGGAACCACTTATTTTTTTCCCATTGATTATGATGTTGGCTGTAGGTTTGTCCTATAAAGCCTTTATTATGTCAAGGTGTGATCTCTCCATTCACACTTTGCTGAGAGTTTTTATCATAAACTAGAGGCCCGATGCATGAAATACATGCATAGGTAGGGTCCGTAGGCCAGGCCAGTGATCAGAGCTGATATGTGTGGAGACCGACAGGGCGATAAGGAGGCCCCCGCTAGCACCCACCTTGGCTGGCCTGGTGCCACCCACTTGCCAGCCCTGCACCCCTCTACCACTGCTGTCACCGGTAGCCTCCCTCTGCAGGGTGACTGACTGGGTAATCGGGGGACCTCACTCACACTCACCTTGGTTGGCCTGGGGCCTGTGGGCTGGGGTCAGCTCCTGCATTGAGTATCTGTCCCCTGGTGGTCAGTGTGCATCAGTGACCAGTAGTTCTGCCAGTAGGTCGATTTGCATATTAGGCTTTTATTACATAAAATGCGTGCTGGATTTTATTGAATGTTTTTTCTGCATCTATTGATATGAATATATTACTTTTATCTTTCATTTTGTTTATGTAATGTAGCACATTTATTGATTTGCAAATATGGTGCCAACTTTGCATACCTGGAATAAATCTTACTTGATCATGGTGAAAAATGTTTTAATATATTGCTGAATCTAATTTCCTAATATTTTTTGAAGATTTTAACATCTACTAGTATGTTCATCAGGGATATTGGCCTGTAATTTTCTTTCTTTCTTTCTTTTCTCTTTCTTTCTTTCTTTCTTTCTTTCTTTCTTTCTTTCTTTCTTTCTTTCTTTCTTTCTTCTTTCTTTTTTTTTTTCTTTCTTTTTTGTAGAGTCTTTATCTGGTTTTGGAATTAGGATAATGCTGGCCTCATAAAGAGATCTTGGAAGTCTTCCTTCCTCTTAATTTTTTTTGAATAGTTTGAAGAAGATAGGTGTTCTTCTTTGCATGTTTGGTAAAACTCCCCTGTGAGCCCAGACTGGCTTTGCTCAGTGGATAGAGCATCAGCCTGCGGACTCAAGGGTCCCAGGTTCAATTCCAGTCAAGGGCATGTACCTTAGTTGCGGGCACATCCCCAGTGGGAGGTATGTAGGAGGCAGCTGATCAATGTTTCTCTCTCATCGATGTTTCTAACTCTCTATCCCTCTCCCTTCCTCTCTGTAAAAAAAATCAATAAGCATATTTTTAAAAAAACACAAAAAAACTCCCCTGTGAGCTTGTCTAGTCTTTTCTGGGAGGTTTTTTGTTTGTTTGTTTGTTTTAAAAATATATTTTATTGATTTTTTACAGAGAGGGAGAGGGATAGAGAGTTAGAAACACTGATGAGAGAGAAACATTAATCAGCTGCCTCCTGCACACCTCCTACTGAGGATGTGTCCACAACCACGGTACATGCCCTTGACCAGAATCGAATCTGGGACCTTTCAATCCATAGGCCGATGCTCTATCCACTGAGCCAAACTGATAAGGGCTGTTTGTTTGTTTTTGTGCTTCAATTTTATTAGTTGTAATTTGTCTATTGAGATTTTCTGATTCTTCCTAATTGAATTTTTGAAGATTGCATGTTTCTAAGAATTCATCCATTTCACTCAGGTTGTCCAATTTATTAGCATACATGTCACCTGTTAATTATTTTCTTTCATTCTTGATTTTATTCAATTTTTTTTCTTGATGACTCTTGTTCAAGTTTCATCAATCCTGTTTATCTTTCCAAAGAATGAGCTCTTGGTTTCATTGATCTTTTTTATTTTTTT
>PVJC01038670.1:0-16649 GCA_004026665.1 Murina feae | reverse complement strand
TACATCTACACAATGGAATACTATGCTGCTGTAAAAAAGAAGGAATTCTTACCATTTGCAGCAGCATGGATGGAACTGGAGAGCATTATGCTAAGTGAAATAAGCCAGTCAATGAAAGAAAAATACCACATGATCTCACTTATTTATGGATAATAAAGACCATTATAAATTGATGAACATAAACAGATACAGAGGCAGAGCAGCATCAAACAGACTGTCAAACTATAGGTGGAAGGCTGGGGAGGTTTGGGAGGGAGTTAAGAGATAAACTGAAAGACTTGTATGCATGCATATAAGCATAATCAATGGACACAAGACACCCGGGGGGTAGAGGAGGAGGGGGGAAGGTCAAGGGAAAAAAATGGAGACTTATTTAACTCTCTTTGTAATACTTTAAGCAATAAAACAAAATTTAAAAAATTTATTTTTCTGGTAAGTAGTTAATTTCTAAATTAATAGTTTATGTACAGTGAATATACTTTATGATATTTTAAAAATCTCTCTAATAAAAGCATAATATTGAAATTGACCATTTCTTCGGGATGCCTAAGCCACACCCACCAGCCAATCAGAGCAACTGTATGCAAATTAGCCCAGCCAAGATGGCAGAGGCCAGAGCCCAGGAGAAGCCGCAGGTCTCGGCCCAGCAGGGCAGACTGAAGACCTCTGCCCCGGAATCCAGGCGGCAGGTGAGGGCAGGAGCAGCCAGCCACCCCGAGGCTGCAGCCTGGATCTATGGGGGCACAGCTTAGCTTCCATGTGTGTGCCCCGCCATCCAGGTGGCAGCCATGTGGTGGGAAGAGTGAGCCCACACCGTGGTCCAGGGGAGACAGAAGCTCTGCCATTGGCGGGTCCCTGAATGGAGGGGTGAATGGTCCAGAGGTAGAGGTGCTCCTGCTTTGCAGCTGCAGTGCCGGGGCAGCATAGGCAGCTGCTACCTGGCTGGGGCTTAGCCCTGAGCTGGGGGTTAATGCCCCCTCTGCATGAGGGAAAGAGGACTGCTCCCTCTCTCACACACACATCTCCTCCTGGGGCCACTCTCTCGCTGGCTCCATTTTCTCTGCCACAGGGACAGGGGTCTCCTGTGAGAGGCCCAGTCTCCCTTCAGAGCTGGGGTGAACCAGTGGGAGCCAGGAGATAAAGAGATGGGCAGGGGGCAAGCAGAGGGAGTAGCAGCCTGGGAAAGTTTGGGGGAAAGTAACCAGGTGAGGGAGGGGTGGAACAGGATGGAGGGAAGAACTTTATAAAAGAGTCAGTGGACCACAGAGTTAAAAAAGAGGATGTATGGGGGAACTGTAGGGCCTATAATGAAAATCAAGTGTAGTTGTGTACTAGGGACAGATTTAAAAAGAAGTCAGAAAAGAAAAAAAGATAAATGATAGTGGATAATTAGGCGGGTAGATAGATAGGTATTAAAACAGTGGAAGTAAGTAGAGAAGAATCTATGGCAAAGGTAGGATGAGAGAAAAAGAGGGAGGGGAAAAAAGTTATAAAGGGGGAGCTGGTAGAGCTTAAAAGGAGAATGGGAAGAAGGAAGGAATGGGGGAGGGAGCAAAGCAGGTCACAGGGAGGAAGTGAAGAAAAAAATTAAGGTGGGAAGGAAGAAAAAGGGGAGGGTGGGCAGGGGTAAAGATAAAGAAAAGAAGGAATGTGGGAAGGGAAGGAGGGCAGTAGAAAAATGGGAAGAATGATGATGGAACAGAAGTAGGAAATAAGGAGAAAAGAAAAGTTTATAAATGATGAGTCAGTAGGAAAAGTGTTACATAAAGGAGAAAAATTGTGTGAGAGGAAGAAGCCAATAAGGAATTCAAATACAATTGTGTGTGAAGGGGATAAGATTAAAAAAGAAAGTTAATAGGGGTGACCAGGCCGGCAGGGGAGGACAGTTAGGGGGATCAGGTAGGCAGGCAGAGTGGTTAGGGCAGGCCAACAGGTTAGCGGTTAAGAACCAGAGGTCCTGGATTGTGAGAGTCCCCAAGAACTCCATATTGGAGAGGGTGCAGGTTGGGCTGAGGGACCGCTCCACCCCCACCCCCACACCCCCGTGCACGAATTTCGTGCACCAGGCCCCTAGTTATAAGCATGATAAAAAAATCTGAAAACTTTATTTGCATGTTCTAATCTCTTTCATTACATCAGGTAACAGTCAAGAGAACTAGAATAGTTGATTATATCTCTTGGAATCTTAGTTTCCACATTGATATGATGAAATGAAAATACAAGTTCTTTGGAGATTAAGTGGGAATGTATATATGTATATACATCGTATTTAACACAAAATACTACCATTGTTTTTTTCTATATTTTTAAGATCTGGATATATTTTTAGTTGTTTTCATTCTTTCTTCAGATAAGCTATTTATCCAAATATGTTTATATTTACAACTTATTGTATGGTTAAACAAAGGGTAACATGTATGTTAAAGCAAATTTATTGAAATAAATCTACCCTAAAACTTTCACCTCACATCTTTTATGACAGTCAACAGAGTTCACTTCAGCTAAAGCAGCCTCCCTATTTTATTTTGCAACTGATCAATGCTTGTCTCTCACATCAATGTTTCTCTTTCTCTCCCCCCTTTCCTCTCTCTCTAAAAATAAATAAAAACATATCCTCAGATAAGTATTAAAATAAATAAATAAATAAATAAATAAATAAATAAATAAATGGCCCTGACTGATTTGATTCAGTGGATAGAGCGGACTGAAGGGTCCTAGGTTCAATTCCCGTCAAGGGCATGTACCTTGGTTGTGACCACATCCCCAGTGGGAGGTGTGCAGGAGGCAGCTGATCGATGTTTCTCTCATCGATGTTTCTAACTCTATCTCTCTCCCTTCCTCTCTGTAAAAAAAACCAATAAAATATATTTTGGAAAATAACTAAATAAATGGCATTATTATATATATATATATCATTCAGAACTACTTAATTTCTCTCACTCAACTACAAACAATGTAACTATGCTATTTAGATTTTAAATAAGAAGAAACAAGAAACGTAGATGTTGACAATAACACCCACTTACTGGACTCTAACAAGCATTGAGTATTATCATTTAAATATTCTTTTTATTTTAAACTTGATAAATTTAGCATAAATGGTGCTTTCAAATGTTTTTACATATATATTTTGAGATTCAAATTTCCTATTTTTAGGGAAATAGGGGTATCAAGTCGCAGAAGAAAAGCAAAGAATACAGAAAGGCTTAAAATGAGAGCAGTGGCAAGGGAGCTGATGCTTTCTCACCCATCACTGGGACTATTGCTTGATCTTTATATTATACATACTTTTCTTTACACCACATGGAAGGTTTTCTCTCTTTAAAACCTGAAAGAAGTTAATGGATACATACATCTTTCTGTTGTCAAGTTATACATATTTATAGAACTATCCAAGTGAATAAACACAAGAAAACTTCCTAAATTGATTTGTGAAAAAGGGAATATTTTTAAAAATGTGGCAACTTCTCTAGAAAAATGATGGTTCTGGATATAGATAGCTGATGGCAAAGGACTACCCAGACTCCAGATACTTTCCTAGGTTAAGAAAAGGTCAACTAAGCTATCAGTGTTATTGAGGGAAGCACACTTTTTTTTCTTGACTTAGGAAAATCCACAAACTGCAATAGTAAATTTATTGACATAACATTTTCTTCTTGCTTCCTCCCTACATTTTGCTAAGAAAAAAACATGTATGATATAAGTGGAAAGAAAAAAAATGTACATTATTTCCTTCTGTGGTGAGTGAAACCAGTGAATGTCAAGAAATATGTTGTCAGGCCTCCTTTAAGCTCTAAGCTGAGACACAGATGAGATAGCACAGTCCTTCGGCAGTGTTAATGTTTGGGACAAACTGCAGTTTGACTGACTGGAGGTTATCTCAATCTACTTATAGCAATTTCTCAGTCCCAAATCTCCTCAATAGTTAGTGACATTTAAGGGATCACTTCCTCACTTTCATCACTAGAAATACAAGAGCTTACACCCTTAGGGACATGGGAGAAGAAATAGAATCAAACAAAAGAATATAGTAGTATAGCTCAATTTACACACACACACACACACACACACACACGACAGGAATAAAATATTTTAGACATCTAAAGTACCAAGAAATTTAGAATATATATGTCACAATATCAAATAATCTATCTTACAGGTAATTGTGTAAAAAAACAACACCAGAAGCATAAAGAAAAAAAAAAAACAATATGTGAAAAAATAATGACCTAAAATGTTCTGAATTTAATAAACCTCATGAGTTTAAGAAGTTCAGAAAACCAAAAGCAAAATTCATGCACAGAAAAACAAATTTGACACATTTTGTTTTTTTGACCTTTTGAAAATAGATCTGGATACAAAATTTTAAAAATAATCTTAGGATGAAAAATATTATATATCACATATGATGAAACAAGGATAGGTACCAAAGGTTATTTCTCTACAGAAATATTTAATAAAATCAAGGAAGTGACATTTAAAATGTTTAAAAAAATGTAGCTCAAATTTCAGCTCAAAATGAACAAAAGCATCTTTCAAACTAAGGTGAAATAAAGATAGTTTCAGTAACTTATAACTGAGGAAATTTATAACTGTCTGACCTGGATTAAAAAAAATACAATTAATTAATTATTAGTTAGTTAATAGTTCTCCATGCTAAAGAGAAAGTAAGTCTGTTGGAAACTTAGATCTACAGAGATGATAATAGAACTCTATAAATGCTAGATAAATGGTAGGAATAATAGACCATTTTAGATTTTTCTAATTTTATTGAAATATTTTCAGTTGTTCAAAGGAAAAACAATTGCCTTTTATATGTGTGTTTAAATTCTATACAGCATTAATTAAAATAATGGGAAAATGGTGAAGATAAATAGAAATACATTGTTATAGCTCTTGTATTATGCTTGACATGGTGGAATATTGATACAAAGAAAAAACTCTGATAAGTTAAGGGGACATATTAGACAAAGTACATAAACATATAAAAAAAAGAGAACTCAGAAATACAATACCAGAAATAAAACAGGACACTAAAAAATAAAAACTAATTGAAAGACTGAGAAATTTATAATATCTTATAAAAATGATATATATTCTACATTCATTGCATTTATTTTTATATAATATTTAATAAGACAGGATGATAAATATAGCTTTTATGAGTGGTATGGTGGACATATTCCATTTAACAGAACATTCTCAATATCCATCCATGTTGTCCCATATTTCTAATGGCTGAAGACTATAGTAAAGTATACATGTACCACATCTTCTTTATGCTGTTTTTTGAATAATTTACTTATACTCTGTTTTGGTGAACATTCATTGCTGGTGGGAATGTACACTGGTACAGCCAATAAGGCAGTTCCTCAAAAATTTAATAAAAGAGTTACCATATGACCCAGCAATCCCTCTTTTGGATATCTTCCTGAAAAACTCAAAAACATTTATTCACAAAGATACACACATCATTTCATGGTGGCCAAGACATGGAGATAACCAAAGTGCCCTTTGGTAGAGGACTTGTGGCACATATATACCATGGTACACTATTAAGCCATAAGAAAGGATGAAATCCTGCCATTTGCAACAACATAGATAGACTCAGACACTCATGCTAAGCAAATTAAGTCAGTCAGAAAAATGTTAAGAACCATAAGATTTCACTCATATGCGGGATATAAGACTGAAATTCATAGACACAGACAACAACATGGTGGTTACCAGAGGGAAGTAGGTGGAGGGATGGTAAGGAGTAAACGAGTCAAGTATATGGTAATAAAGGTTATTTGGCTTCAGGTGGTCGATACACCATACAATATATAGATCATGTGTCATAGAAATGTGTACTTGAAACCTATATGATCCTATTAAACCATGTAACCCAAATAAATTTAATCAAAACACCCTGTCTAATAAAAGAGTAATATGCAAATTGGGTGTCGCTCCATGACAAAGATGGCCACCCCCATAGCCACAAGATGGTGGCACCCAGACCGGCTCAGCCCCACCACTGAGGGCCAGGCCTGTTAGCCAGGCAGGTGGCAGGGAGATGGGAGGCCCGAGGGATGGAACAGGTGATCAGAGGGGCTGGAGGTACCCTACCCAGGCCTGTAGCCTTGGCCAGAGGCTGCCAGTGGGGCCAGGGCAGAGCCAGCAATGGCAGGAGGCAGGATCAGAGCCAGTGATCACAGAGGCCTGGGCTCTGTGAAGTTGGCGATCAGAGGGTCTGGGGGTCTCTGGCTGAGGATGCCCAGGTCTGCATCCTCAGCCAGAGGTTACAGGCCTGGGCAGGGGTGGAGCTGGGATTGTAGGGGCAGGAGTGGAGTTGGTGATCAGAGTGAACTACAGAGGAAACGCCTTTTCTGACTGCTCATTGGCCAAGCTCCCTGTATGCCACTGGTAATATTCTTAGTAACTTGGATAATGAGAATCCAAAAAGGTGATCTAGGATTTTTCCACCACACTCCTGGAGAAAAAAAAAATGAAGGTCTGCTGCTAGAGGGCTAAGAAATGTCATATTCTGCCCTAGCCAGTTTGGCTCAGTGCATAATGCCTCAGCCTGCTTACTGCAGGGTCTGGGTTCAATTCTGACCCAGGGCATGTACCTAGGTTGCAGGTTCCTCCCTGGCCCGGGGCCCAGGTCAGGGCATATGCAGGAGGCAACCAGTGTTCCTCTCACTTTCATGTTTCTCTCTGTTTACCCCTTCTCTTCCACATTCTCTAAAAATCAATGGAAACATATCCTCAGGTGAGGATAAAAAAGAAAGAAAGAAAGAAATGTCATATCCTATGAAAGATGCATCTTGAAAATGCCTAAAAATAGTCGTCATTTTCTCATGGTGAAGGGACTGTAGTCTGTGTTCATGAAAGCACCTTGGTGGCTGCGGTGACTGGCAGTGGCTATATCAGCAGGGTGATTAGCATGGTTGCCTCCCACAAAGGAAGGCCAGTTGTGGCTTAGGCCCGCTCCCCAAGGGGACTAGGGAGTGGGCCTAAGCCATCAGTAGAACACCCCCTGAGGGCTCCCAATATGTGAGAGGCGGCAGGCTGGGCTGAGGAACAACCCCCACCCTCAGTGCACAAACTCTGTGCACCGGGCCCCTAGTTCGAAATAAAAGAAAATATGCCAATGCAATGGGGAAAGCAATGTATTTTCAATAAGTGGTACTAGAAACTGGATAACCATTTGGAAAAGTAAGGAAACATGACACACCAAATTATATAAAGATATTAACTTATGATCGATTGCAGGTCTAAATATAAAACCTAAAACTATAAAGCTCTCCAATTAAAACATAAGAAAATAGCTTTGTGATATTCAGCTGGGCAAAGATTTCCTAGATCAAATGCAAAATCAGTAATGACAAAATAAAATGACCTAGACTATATGTAAATGTAAAAACAAAATGTAAAAACAAAAAACAACAACATTTCAATAGATGTGAAAATGGAATCTTTGAAAAGGGAATGAAGCCACAGGGTGAGAGAAAATATTTGTAAAAACAAGTTCATGAAAAGGGACTTATTTCTTGAATGTTTCTGAAACATCTGCAAGCACTGTAATCTAAAATAAATAAGCCAATTTAAAAAGAGGTTATAGTCATTTCTGGTTTGGCATCTGAAACATAAAAAGATTGGAATGAAATGTTTTTTACTATAAAGAAAAGGGTGAAAAAAATGATAATAAGTAACTTTTCTAGGAGTTTTCGGAGAGTTGAAGTCGCAGGGTGAGCTGCTACCGCAAAATCTAGAGAGAAGGTGATTATAGAGAATCACATTTGAGATGTGCTCACCAACAGGAGAACCGTCTGGAGCCATAAACTAACTGGTGTTGTAAATGATGAAAAATAACATTGGTTAATTGCTGGAGGCAGAATGTTTATTAGTGTGAGAGAAGGAAACTTTTGGTGGTTGCAATCTTAGGGAGCCCCCACCCTTCTCTGAGTTTTGACTTTAGGAACCCCACACATTTCTCACCAAGGGTGAGAAAAGCCGTAATTTTTCTGGCAGGGATCGAGAGATGATCATTTTGAAACTTGTCCAGATGTTCTCCATTACAAAGGCCTCCCCCAAAAGGGGAAGTGTTTACCTGATCTTTATCCTACAGGAGGAAAGGGAAATACCAGTCTCCCTTGTGGGGAAGAAAAATCAGGCAACACCTGGGAAGGTCACAGCTAAAGGACACAACTCCAATGCAGGAATGAGACTCAGTCATACCATTACAGGCTGCTTCCCATATCAGCAGGACAAACTAGGGGAATAAAAATGTATTAAATCTGAAAAAAAAACCAAAACTTTAAGGCTGTGTTTATTAAGGGTGTTTAGAGAAACTGAGCAAAAGGAGAGAAAGAATAACAACTAGAGGAAATCAAAGAGTCTGACACTTGATTAGTAAAGACAGACCGATCCCTAGCCAGATTAAGATAAAAACTCACACTAAAAGCCTTTATTCCTTGGTTCCTGTAAGCTGATAGAACATATTCAGCTTTAAAGAAAAAAACACATTACAATCCATGCTAAAAGGCAAGTAAAATCACAGCTTGAAGAGACAAAAACAGCAAGCAAATCTGGACTCAGATAAAGCAGACCTTTAAGAATTATCAGATCGGGAATTTAAATAAACTATGAATAAAATGTTCAGAGCACTATTGGGAAAATTACACAACATGTAATAACAGATGGATAATGCAAGGGGGAAAAATCTGAGAAAGAATTTTAAAATTTCCTATGATTCAAAAACTCTAAGATAAATGAAGAATGCCTTTGCTGGATTCGTGAGTAGACTGGACTTGCCAAAAAACAGATGAGTGAGCTTAAAATTGATCAATAGAAAATTTACAAAACTAGAGAGAAAAATAATTCAATGAAATAGAAAAGAAAATCCAAAAATTACTGAGCAATTTCAAGAGGTATAACACACATTATTGGAATACCAGAGGAAAAAAGAGAAAGGAGTATAAGAAATATCTACAGTGACAATGGCCAAGACATTTTCAAATTCATGACAGACACTAAATCTCAGATCCAGGAAACACCAAGCACACTAAATACAAGCAAAGCAAAACGAAAGAGAAACCAAACCAAACTAACAAAATCAACATGAAAGCATTTTATATTCCATTTGCAGAATTCCAAGAATGAAGGGAAAATCTTGAAATCAGATTTCAGAAATAGAAAAAGAAAAGGCTTATCCATGAAGAAACAAGGATAGAACTACATTGGTTTTTCTCAACAGAAATTATGCACGGAAGGGAATGCAGTGAAATGAAAGTGTTGAAAGGAAAATAGTGTTAACCAGATACAGGGGAAAAGCTTCCACATACCTATTAATTTGAATGCTATATTAATATGAATAAAGTGAAAAAATGGATGGTTCTCACAAACATAATTAGCTAGACACAAAGTAATGTATGCTATGCATTTTCTTTTATATAAATTAAAAAAAAACAGTTTTCTGGATATTGATTCTATAGCAATCAGGGTATTGATTATATTTGGACAGGAGGCATAAATACTAAGGGGGCTCTGGGATGTTAGCAATATTTCTTGATTTTGATAGTTTGCATTGGCACATTCACCCTTTTGATAACTTTTAGGCTTGTACATTTATTACTTGTGAATTGTTCTGTAAGCATGTTATACATCAGTTTAAAAACTTTTTAAAGTTCTGCAAGTCACATAAACAATCAAGCCATATATTTAGTCAAAAGAGCGTGTCTTCTGACTTCATCCCCAATCTGTGGCTTTGGATTTGTGACTGAGCCAAGATCACATAAGTGAATGGGACCAACCTATATAACAGATGCTCTCTGAGTGCTGATTTTCTGAACATTTTGTAGGATTAGTTAGTGTCCATGCTGTTAAAGAATTATCCTCAGATCATTGGATTGGCAGAGAGAACATTATAAATATTTCAGAAAGCTAGAGATCCTAATAGCATACTATTTTATACAATGTGCACTTTCCGCTAGAAAATAACAATATAGTGTCTTTCCTTTGAAATATACAAACATTCCTGATTAGCATAGGTATGGAATAATTAGTACTTCCTGACTTTGTGCAAAATATTCTGACATTTTTCCATCTTTTGCCTCCAGTCGGTAGTGAACCCAGAGTGTAATGTTTGAATATTCATTAATATTTAAACATGTTCTTTTAAATAAATTTGGCCCAAATAATCCACTCAACTCTTTAACTAGTCATATAACAATACAAATAATTTTAATTATAACTCATGTAGCTCCATAATGGGTCTTAACATGTGCAAATTCAAATATTATATTCCATCTAAACCCATTTTATCTGAGAGGTACTCTAATTTTTCAACTAGGGAGTTTGGTCTCTGGGTTTCTCCATAGCTCCAAGTGACATTTAGATAACAAAATCACACGACACTGTAACATTTACTAAATTTTGAGGATTGATCTGTGTTTCTCTGATCTCTTTTCTCTTGACATTATTTTCAAGAAGACATTAACATATAAATTCTGGTTTATTCATGTATCATAGCCTATGTGATAATTGTGAGAAAACCTATAAACTCAGCCTCTACGTTTGTATAAAATGTGCCAATAAGTTGAATATTACTTCCGCAGTTTTGAATGCTTTTACAAAGCTGGGAAAGACTATCGTCAGTCAAATTTCTCGAGTTTTACATTCTTCGGACTTTGGGCTGATTTTGTGTTTCTGCTTTGGTGTGCTCCTGCTGCATATTAAAAGTGAGCTTTCTTTTTTTTTTGAAATCCTATGATGAATTATTCTGCTTGAACAGGCCAAGCTGTTCTAAACAACCTACTGCTGACAGTGCTTAACTAAAGTCAACAAAGAGAAGATAAGGCTCAGTGCTTAGTGGTATTGTTTGCTGAAATATTAATACCAATTCCAGCTGTAAAAATGATAAATACTTTAATAAAGATGGCTTGTTCCTCACCAAGGTTTGCAGTACTCTTTATTCTATCCATGTAGGGACATTCCCAGCAGACAGATTTAATCTCACAAAAGATATGGGCTACTAAAATGTGGCTATCTTACAAACGTCCCCAAAGCTTGTAAAATGAGCAGCCAGTGTGGTAGCTACGTTTCACAGCCTTTAAGACCACACATATCTTGTCTTAATTAGTAATTTAAAAGAAGTACATTAATTTTGTTTGATACTACTTCACATGGGTACCTATTATAAGTTTATTTGAACATCAATTGTAAAGAAAATTTTTTGGCCTTTTTTTTTGTTTCATTTCTGTTTTGTTTTTTGGAAACTACATTAACATGAACCACAAAAAGAAAAGCAGCAGCATGAATTATGGAGGGTTGCAGAGTTAAATTGTTGAGCTGAACTTGGTGGTAGAAACATTAGGAACTAATTCGTTGGCAAAGAGGCTCACTGCCATGTGTTGTGTGTATGCTGATAATAAAATCTTTATGTGAGGCTAATGCCACTTCAGTTTCATGAGCTTTTGATGTGACATGGCACATCAGATTTGCCAAGCACAAGACCATCTGGAAAGAGAGTACCAGTCAAGAATCTAATTTATTTTAAAGAAAATAACGTAAGTGAATATTAATGTAATTAAAGGCCAATGATTCACACATAGAAACATTCCAATCACACTCACACACATGTGTGTGTCTCACTATCTATATACATAAAAGCCTAAGTGACTGTTATGACCGAATGACCAGAACACCTGGTCAATCACTTACTATGACACGCACTGAGCACCAGAATGCAGACACTCAACTCAGAGGCTGTCTACCACTCAGCTGACAGACCCATCCCTGGTGACCTATCAGCCTGGCGGCAGCCACTTCCTCCCTCAGTAGTCCTGCAGGTCCAGTCTCTGGAGAATGGGCCAGGCACCAATGGACCAGTGCCACTGGCACAATCCTGACAGCACCACCAGCCTCCTGGAAGTCGGCCATGGGCAATACGGCTGCTTCCCTTCCCTCGATGCTCAGCAAGGAAGAAAGGATATAAAAGTGGCTGCCAGGTGTCTCCTGACAACTGGTGTGAATGTCAGCGAGAGGGATCCAGATCCTGGCTGGCAAGGGCACCCCACTGCCTGCCTGGAGATGGCATCCCAGCCCCTCCCACACATCCCTGGAAACCCCATCCCTGCATGAATTCATGCACCAGGTCTCTAGTTAGTAATAAAAATAATCACAAGTGATTTATATGAAAGAAAAACAAAATTGCCGTTGTCAAATCATTAAAGCCAGGTTTTGTAAATCCTAAGCGATTTGGGTCAGAAATTAGTAGAAGGAAAAATGACTCAACAAATGTTCCTGGGTTATTAAAGCTGTTTGAAAAAGAAAGTAGAATTTTACTTTACTTCAAACCATGATAAATTTCACATGTACTTAAAAATTACAAAAACATAAGCCTTATGAGGTTTATATCATTCTTGTAGTAAATACATATACAGAGTGTTTTAACTGCTCTGCACGTACTCTCTCTATATATTCTGCCTATTTATCCCCTCCCCCAAAAAACCTGCTAACCACTGATCCTGTTACAGTCTCCATAGTTTTGCTTGTCCAGAATGTCATATGTAATTTTCCATATCGGCCCCTTTTACTTAGAAATATGTATTCATGACATGTTTCCTTCATGCCTTTTCATGGCCTGATAGCTCATTTCTTTTTAGCGCTGAATAATAAATATACTATTGTCTTGTGTACCATAGTCTAATCATCCATTCATTTACTGAAGAATTTTGGTTGCTTCCAAATTTTGGCAATCATAAATAAACCTGTTATTAACATTTGTGTGAAGGGTTTTGTGTGAACATAAGTTTTAACTCCTTTGGGTAAATGCACAGTAACATTTCCCTTACTTCCCTGCTCTTGGATTTAGTGTGTTGGTTTTTAGTGTCTTAGCAGCCTAGAGTATGTGCATGGTTTCTAAAGAAAACCCCTTCATTGACTCACTAACAATCCCTAATTTACTAAGACAATTCAAGAGGTTTCTTTATTTCCTATTTAAAATGTTGTTGGTTACTTAAGAAATGCTTTAGTGTAGACATCTATTTACCTTTTTCCTTTTTGTGAGATGATTAAATAAGGCAGTGTTTAGAGTCACTATTAATATTTTGCTATGCACAGCCGAATCTTTTTGTAGAACTTTCATGATGTAGTTTTCTGTAGAGAAACTAATGCTATCTTAGAGTTAGTTTTGTGATTCTGACTATTGTTGGAACCAGACTTGTTTAAACAATGGTGCTCTATCCATTGTCAGCTTTTGGCACTGCTGCGGTAATTATCAGAATTGACTGAGTTGATGGTTTGGTCAATACTAGCAGAGCCATATTAAAAGAAGAAAATAGAAATGATCAGCATTTTCCAAACTTTAAGGATTTTTGAGAATGTATTTTGTATTATTACAAGCATTTCTTAGGAGCATCTCCATACTGTAACCATAATTTGTTAGTTCATTTCTTTTGGTCCAATAAGAGGCTAATATGCAAATTGTCCCCTTGGGAGTTTGACCGACCAGTTTAACCGCTAACTATGATGTGCACTGACCACTAGGGGGGGCAGTGTGGAATGAAGGAAGGCCCAGCCAGCAACTGACAGCTGGGGGAAGGAAGGCCCTGATCAGCTCTGATTGCTGGCCAGGCCTAGGGACCCTACCCATGCATGAATTTGGTGCACTGGGCCTCTGGTTTAAAAATAAAGATCATATGCCCTAACCAGTTTGGCTCAGTGGATAGAGCATCAACCCGTGGACTGAAAGGTCCCAGGTCAGGTTTGATTCCAGTCAAGGGCATGTGCCTTGATTGCAGGCTCATCCCCAGTGGTGGGTGTGCAGGAGGCAGCTGATCGATATTTCTTTCTCATTGATGTTTCTGGCTCTCTATCCTTCTCCCTTTCTGTCTGTGGAAAATCAATAAATATATTTAAAAAAATAAAGATCATGTGAGCTAATGTGGTCCAGAACATTTACTTGAAAGACTCAAGTAAACTTCTCCTCCAGTTAGTGGTAGAATCTAGAGCATGTGTTTCCTGGGTAATGCTCTTCATGAATTTATTGGAAGAGAGTACTTCTAACTCAAAGCATAATAAGGGCACAATGATAAATGCAAGCCAACACCTATTTAGGCTGCTAAGAATATACTTTTACTAATTTCCAAAAAATTTATTCTGCAATTTCAGTTCTTTTTTGAGCCCTGCACATGGTGTCATCTCCTAACAGTAAGCCTTGTCTTTCTTTTTATTGTATCGCTACACAGATTTAGGTTAATAAAATCTTTTCATTTTACATTAGTTTTACACTGAATGTAAATCTCCTGTACCAGTATACTAGAATAGAATTCATTAATTTAAAAATGGAGTAGAGTCATGTTAGTCATTTTGGCCAGGAAATCATTCATACTCGTCAGACAATTGTTATAAACCTAATGATCTCTTATCAAGAAATGCACTATGAGTAGTAATACTTAAGATTCAAATTATCTCAGTAATTTAATGTATTGGTATTAATTCATTAATACATGAAACATTAAATTGATATAATCATCCAAAACCTCAAGCAATATTCATCAATATAGGTAGTTGTAATTTAAAATATGTCTGCTTTAGAGGAAAAAATTGCTGTATTTCATATAAAGTAGAATTTGTCATATTTCAAAGAATGTGGCATTATTTCAGCAAGCCTATTTCCATCCTGTTCTTAGCTCTGTAACTTTGGGAGATTTATTATTTCAGTGATGATTAGATAGAAATGGTAATATTTCCACAGAAAATGTGAGAGAGTATATTAGCTTATGTAACTTATGTGTTTGACAGAAAATTAGAACTTCTTAAGAGAATGTCACTTCAGTGTGTCAGATCATGAAGGAAAGAAGGGTAGTATGATTACTAAGAGATAAAATAATTTTGTACATTCAGACTTTTAGGGTGTATCTATATTCTGTTCTTTACATTCTCATGTAAATGCTTTATACCACACTAATTACAGCTGTAAAAATATGTTGTATTATAATACATCACAGTGATATATATTGTATATCACATTTGAAAATTATGGGCTGACTTTTCTGTGTGAAGGTGTGTTTGAATGTAGAATGTAAACATACTATGTATTTTGAAATTTGTGTTGATGGAATATATAGCATAACACAGAAATCAAAACGTCTTTTTTTTCCAGTAGGAAATAAGTTGTGGTATGAATGCCCTTTCTATGGGAAAGAGTGCAATAAAATGATCTGAAGGATATATTAAATGCACACACAAAAAAATCATAATGTGTGATAGTTTGCCTTATATCTCTGCATGAGACACATGTATTTTAAGAGAATTAAAAGAAAGATTCATTTAATTTTAAAATTAAAAAGTCAAGTGATATTTAGTTTTTCAAATTCTCATTAGATTTTAGGCTATCATTTTACTATTTAAACAGACGGAAGCACACTTACTGCTCAAATGTTAAAGTGTCTCAAAAAGAACCAACAGATAGAATAAGAATTCAATAATGATGAGGTGTTGAAAATGTTCACCATTCTTAAACATTGTCAAAGAGAAATATAAGGAATAGGTATACACATTTTACTCCAAGACCCTAGATTAATTTGGCTACTTAAGTTTAAAAACAATAGCCTAAGAGAGCAAACCATGAGAATGTGATACCACCCAGCCAATAAGAAAGGTGTTGTACATTAGAACAGCCAACTGTGACTGTTGACTCTGTGGGTAACATCTTAGCTGCATAGGCAGCCATTCTTAGAACAGATATTTATTGAATATGTATTGTGTGCATGGCACTCTTCTAAGTATTACGGACAAGCTGGCAAGGAAAAAAAAGACAAAATGCCTGCTCTTATGCAGCTGATATTTCATGAAGAAGGATGGTCAATAAGCAAAGAAAAAAAATACCCCCAAAATAAAAGGAAATAATCAAAACTGGCCCTAACTGGTTTGGCTCAGTGGCTAGAGCATCGGCCTGCAGACTCTTGGGTCCCAGGTTCGATTCCAGTCAAGGGCATGTACCTTGATTGTGGGCGCATCCCCAGTGGGAAGTGTGCAGGAGGCAGCTGATTAATGTTTCTCTCTCATTGGTGTTTCTAACTCTCTATCCCTCTCCCTTCCTCCCAGTAAAAAATCAATAAAATATCTAAACTAATAAAAGCAGAATAGTAAAATTAACTGTTTCTCCGGGATGCCCACAGCCAATCAGAATGGCTGTATGCAAATTAGCCCAGCCAACATGGTGGCTGCCACTCACGGACCTGAGTAAACATTTAGGCAGCGTCCGGACCTGAGTAAACGTTTAGGCAGCATCCGTTGCAGCAGGAGCTAGAGTGAAACTACCTGCTCGCTGGCTCCTTAGCCTTTGGCCTGAAGCAAAACGCATATTTGCAACAATTAAGTGTAACAATTGTTTCATTATAGAAGCCGTGAGGTGTGGCGGCCGCCACTCACGGACCTGAGTAAACATTTAGGCAGCGTCTGTTGCAGCAGGAGCGAGAGCGAGAGCGAAACTACCTGCTCGCTGGCTCCTTAGCCTTTGGCCTGAAGCAAAACGCATATTTGCAACAATTAAGTGTAACAATTGTTTCATTATAGAAGCCGCAAGGTGAGGCAGAGAGGAGGCTTCGTTAGTAAAAGGCCTCGCCTTAAAGGAACAGCATCAATTATAGGAAACCTGC
>PVJC01038669.1:0-16643 GCA_004026665.1 Murina feae | reverse complement strand
CTATAATTGATACACTGTTCCTTTAAGGCGGCCTTCTAACTACTAACGAAGCCTCCTCTGCTTCACCTCGCAGAGTCTATAATGAAACAATTGTTACTTTTACTGGTTAGGCCGGAGCTGCTCTTTCCTTCAGCTCCGGAGGATTCTATGATTGTTACAATGTTTCAAAACTGCTAGAGGCAGTTTAATCAGAGCTGAGCTGAGGGGCGCAGCTTCACTTTCGCTTCTGCCACAATGGAAAGGGCTGTTTACTCAGGTCCGGGAGTGGCGGCCGCCATGTTGGCTGGGCTAATTTGCATACAGCTGCTCTGATTGGCTGGTGCGCGTGGCTTACCCTGTCTCGAAGAAACGGTTAATTTTAATATTTCGCTTTTATTAGTTTAGATTTTTTAATGTTGACATTATTGCAGGTGTCTCCATTTCCCTCTTCCCCTTTGCTCACTTTCACCCACGCTACCCCCTCCTTCCTTGATCTTCACCACACTACTGTCAGTGTCCATGGAGTGTGCATATATCCTCTTTAGCTAATTCCTTCACCTCCTTTATCCAGTCACCACTCCCACCCCTGTTCCCCTTGTGCCCTGACCCATCTGTTCCATGTATTCATGCTTCTGGTTCCACTTTGTTCATCAGTTTATTTTATTCATTAGATTCCATATACTAGTGAGATCATATGGCATTTGTCTTTCTCTAACTGGCTTATTTCACTTAGATTAATAGTCTCCAGATCCATCCATGCTGTCTCAAAGAGTAAGATTTCTTCTTTTTTATAACTGCATAGTATTCCATTGTGTAAATATACCACAGCTTTTTTATTCACTCATCTACTGATGGGCACTTGGGCTGCTTCCAAATCTTGGCTATTGTAAATAACACTGCAATAAACATAAAGGTGCATATATTCTTTCTAATTGTAATTGACGTTTCAGGATCCTTAGGATATATTGTCAGAGGGACAGATAGTTAGAAACATCGATGAGAGAGAAACATCAATCAGCTGCCTTTGCATGCCCACCACTGGGGATGTGCCCACAACCCAGGTACATGCCCTTGACTGGAATCGAACCTGAGACCTTCCAGTCCGCAGGCCGATGCTCTATCTACTGAGCCAAACCAGTTAGGGCTCATAGTAGTTTTAATTTACATTTCTCTGATGATTAGTGGCAATGAGCATTTTTAAACTTTTTATTAATCTACTTGAGAGGGATTAGCCTTTATTTTATAATGACATGCTCTAGCAATTATAATAGTCACTATTTCCATTAATTGCATTTATTCATATTTGAATACTTGACTGAGTTCTTCTACTTAATATTTTTGGATATATAAATATATTTCATATATAATATAATTAACCAATTACAATATTCTTAAATAATTTTGTTTCCTCTCAAAAAAAAAATAACTCACTCATCATGCTCAGACAATTTCCCCATGACACCCAATACCTTTTTCATCTGAAATTTACCATTCTTCTGATAGCTCACCATCTTCATCTTTACCAGCTCCAACTCGTTACCCTCTACTTTACCTTTAGGCATATACAGAACACAAAATTGTGCTTTATAATTATCACCACTTGCTTCTAATTTGCTTTTCATATCAGCAATGTGAATGTTTTTCATTTCCATTTCTCATTTCAATGTGATGGCTTTTTTAAAAAGTGCAGCCCAGGTAAAATATTTCTCCTGTTTATGATTGAATATAGCCATGGAGAAGGAAAAATTCCACTGGTTGTATGATCTATCTTCCATAGGACAGAAAAGTAATATATATTTTCTTTAATGGTCCTCTTTCTGAATATTGATTTTGGGGGCTACTGCCATTCTGATACATCTGTAAATGTTGAAGAGCTTAGCTTTGATGCACTATCTCCAACATACAAATAGTGTGACTCTGCAGCCCTTGAAGACTACCAAACTTTTATCAGGCCCCACGTTCCATGTTGATGATCAGCAAACAAATTGCAACAATAACTCTACGAAGAGCAAAGCATGCTTGCCGGCCAGCATGGCGCAGTGGTTGAGCACTGACCTATGAATCAGGAGGTCATGGTTTGAATCCCAGTTGGGGCACTTGCCTGGGTTGTGGGCTTGATACCTGGGGGTGGGGCGTGCAGGAGGCAGCTGATCCATGATTCTCTCTCATCATTGATATTTCTATCTCTCTTTCCCTCTCCTATCCTCTCTGAAATCAATAAAAATATATTTTTCTAAAAATAGCAAAGCATGCTAAACCAATTGCATTTCTTTTTATGATATTGCCACTTAGAAAAAACATAAGGCTATTGACTCAAGTAATTTATCTTGAAATGTGGCTAAGGTTTTAATGTCATTACATACCATGTTTCATAAACAAGGTAGGAAGTAAGGTGTTTACTGTGCTATTGTAATGTGGGCCGACAGTTGAATCAAGGTTGCAACATGGAAGAAAAGGTGATGTGGTGTGTATTAGATCAGCCCTATGGCTAATGTACTTGTAACATATATAACTCAGAATTAGGAATGCACTAACCAGGTCTGTGGAGAATTACCAATCAAAGGGATTGTTATTGCCTTTAATATGACGTGACCTTGACATTTCTGAGACATTTTAATATCAAAAGCAATTTAATGCCATAAAAGTAAGCGCACAAAGGAGAAAAATTGGAGACAAAAATCTAACAGCAGACATTAAAAGTTGGAGTAAAGTGTAAGAAGATAAAAATGGAGCAAAAAAATGGAAATCCCTGGAAAATATTACTATTTATAAGTGTAAAGTGAATACAAAATTAATTATGACTATTAAAAAGAAGTTACTGTGCTCTTGAGTAGCTAAGGATTAAGGACAACTCCTTCCATTGCAGTCTATCCTAGCTACATTTTTCTATGATTGTCTCCAGTTTGATCACTGCATATTAAATTCTATGTGAAGAAAGTAGAGAACGTTCAGAGATGAACAACAAATAGAGATGAAAGGAACATAAAATTGGTTCACGAAGAAAGATGAAAAGAATGAGGTCTTCTTAGGTCTGGAGAGAAAAATGAGTAACGGGTGAGTTGATTACTATCTTCAGGCAAAGAATGGTTCATGTAAGTGTGCTGAACAGTTATTTTCCATTATCAACCAAATAAATACAAAACAACACACATAAAACAAGACCCTAAAGAAAAGAAATAGCTTACATGAAGCTAAAGAAATGTTGGTTGAACTTAAAAAAAATGTCTTAAGTATGGAAATCACACTTGATAACATTTTGAAAATTATTTCCTTGAGCACATAAAAATGCATTTCTATGTTTTATAAAATAAGCAAATATGATTATAGAAAAACCAGAAGAATTGAGTAAAAAAAAAAGGTGACTATAAAAAGCAACTATAATTCTAGACGCCAGAGAGAGACCTAAATCCATTCTAAGCTTTTCCTCAGGGATATGTGACTATATGAGCTTGTTTCTACCAAAACAGGATAGTTTCATTCATTCTAGATTTTAACGTGATCTTATCCCTTAAATTATATGTGAATACCCTTTTATAGTTTCAAAGTATTCTACTGTCCTATAAAACAATTTATTTAACAAATCCCTTATATGGAGCATTTAAATTATTTTCAGTTTTTCTTTTTAACAAACATGCCATGCACATGTATATAATTACATATTTTCAAACATATGTAATTACATTTTTAGCATAAATTTCTAGAAAAATTGCCAAAGATTTGCAGAATACTAAGGTTATTTGTAACTATTTCTTAATCCTTATTCAAAAATTTTAAAATGACTCACTCCATCACTGATAGTGTGAAAGAAGGCCCTTTTCTAAGGATACAGATAAAACTGAGTATTTTCTTTTTAAAGTATATACCCTGGGACTTTCAGTCAAGATGGCAGTGTAGCTAAATGCTGTACTTGATCCTCCCATGACCACGTCAAAGTCACAACTAAACTATAGAACAGCCATCATTCAAAACTTCCTGAAATCTAGCTGAACAGAAAAAAGACTTATCACTAAAAATATAAAGAAGCCACCTGGAGACTGGTAAGGGGGCGGAAATGTGGAATGGACTGGTCCCACAACCACATGTGGCAGGTTAAAAATCAAGAGGGATGATCTCAGTTGTGAAGGTGTTCCAGCTCCACACTAGGCCCCTTAATCCAGAGTTTCAGTGCTGAGAAGAGAAGCCCCCATAACTTCTGGCTGTGGAAAACAGTGTGAATTTATGGCTGAGTGAGATGAAGGGATGCTGTAGTCCCAGGTGTTCCTCCTAAATGGGTAAAGAAGTAGTGGTATCTTAATAAAAGCGTAATATTAAAATTAACCGTTTCTTCCGGATGGGTAAGCCACGCCCACCTGCCAATCAGAGCGACTGTATGCAAATTAATCTAGCCAACATGGAGGCCGCCACTCACAGACCTGAGTAAACAGCAGCTTCCATTGCAGCAGGAGTGAAACCAAAACTGTTTGTGGCCCTTGGCGGGCAGGCTCCAAAACATATTTACAATAAAGTGTCAATCATAGAATCCTCAGGAGTTGAAGGAAACAGCAGGCCTGGCCTGACTACTAAGAGTAACATTGTCTCATTATAGAAGCCATGAGCTGAAGCAGAGGAGGTTTCATTACTAGGCCTCAGCTTAAAGGAACAGTGCATCAATTATAGAAGATAAACAAACCCCAGAACCTGCTTCCAGCCAGCCTTGCTGGGACATTGCGTCTATGGGAGCTGTGGGCAACCTGAAAGTGCCCCTCAGCCCATCACCCACGCTGGCCACAACCCAGTGGGGTGAGGGATCTTACTGGGGGGCTTGGCCAGCCTGAAAACAGTCATCAGCCCCTCACCCAGGCTGGCCAGGTACCCCAGTAGGGACCCAAAACCTGAAGGGACTGTGGGCAGCCTGAAAATGCCCCTCTGCTCCTCACCCAGGCTGGCCACACCCCAGTGGGGTGAGGGACCCCACTGGGGGGCTTGGCCAGTCTGCAAACAGCCATCAGCCCCTCACCCAGTCTGGCTAGGTACCCCAGTAGGGACCCAAAATCTGAAGGGGCTGTGGGCAGCCTGTAAACAGCCCTCAGCCCCTCACCCAGTCTGGCCACACCCACATGGTGTCATGGTTCCCACAGGGGGGCTTGGCCAGCCTGCAAACAGCCATCAGCCCCTCACCCAGGCTGATAAGGCATGCCAGCAGGTGGACATCCCCTGAGGGGTCCCAGACTGTGAGAGGGCACAGGCCAGACTGAGGGACCCCCTGAGTGCACAAGTTTTTGTGCACCGGGCCCCTAGTATGTATGTATGTATGTATGTATGTATGTGTGTGTGTGTGTGTGTGTGTATACCCTTTTATAGCTTCAAAGTATTCTACTATACTATAAAACTATATATATATATAATAAAAGAGTAATATGCAAATTAACCATTTCTCTGGGATGCCCAAGTCACGCCCACCAGCCAAGCCATGCCCACCAGGCGATCAGAGCGGCTGTATGCAAATTAACCCAGCCAAGATGGCGGCCGGCAGCCACGGAGCTAGAGTAAACAGTAGGCTTCCGTTGCAACTGCTTGCCTAGGCTGGCTGAGCCTTTGCTCACAGTAACAATGTTTCAATTGTAGAAGCCACGGAGCTGAAACAAACAGGAGGCTTCCTTACCTGCCTAGGCCTCGGCTCAAAGCAACAGTGTTTCAATTATAGAAGATAAATAAACCTGGTTCCAGCCAGCCTCACTGGGACCTTGGGTCAATGGGAGCTGTGGGAAGCCTGAAAGCCTGAAAACGGCCCTCAGCCCCTCACCCAGGCTGGCCAGGTACCCCAGTAGGAAGTCGAACCCTGAAGGGACTGTGGGTAGCCTGAAAACGGCCCTCAACCCCTCACCCAGGCTGGCCACACCCCAATGGGGTGAGGGTCCACAGTGGGGGACTTGGCCAGCCTTCAACCAGCCATCAGCCCCTCACCCAGGCTGGCCAGGCACGCCAGCAGGTGGACATCCCCTGAGGAGTTCCAGACTGAGAGAGGGCACAGGCCGGGCTGAGGGATCCCCCCAAGTGCACAAATTTTTGTGCACCGGGTCCCTAGTAAAAAATAATGTGCTATACAATTAGGATACCATTTTTATGGACACAAACAATTCTGAATTAACTGTTTCCATTTCCATAAAATCTCAATAATGATATGTGAAGGATTGCTGATTCATGTCTATTTTCACAAAATAATTTTCGTTCTAGTTATCTTTAGGAATCTAATTTGTACCCCCTTGACCAAACGCATTTACAATAAGCAGACCACAATTTGATTATTTTGAAATTCCTTTTAGTTAATTTGATTTCCAATACAGTACAATAAATCTAATTTATTGTTCAGAAATCCAGTTATTACAGCCAGAAAAAGAAAAAAAAAAGGGACAACCACCAAATCAACTAATCTATAGCTAATTCAATAGCAGAGTCTAGACATAGCTGCAGAATATATTTGGTTTTCTTTGAGATTTTCCTTGAGTTACCACCTTTCCTTTCCCCCTATTTCTAGAATTCTCTTTCATTTCTCGTAACATACCTGAGCCCTAGGCTGTATCAAGGCAACTGGCCCAGAATCTTTGAACTCAGAGTATTTTATGGTGGATGTCAGAGAAGAGCTGGGCTTGAGAAATACAGCCCCGAACATGAAGAGGAGTGAGTGGCTTGTCAGTATGACTCACCATTATGTTAGGAGACAAACTGTATTTCTTCAGTTCCACATTCACAACAGTAAGACCAATGCAAAAAATTTATATGGAGCTCCAAATTTTATTAACATCCTATTTGCTCCTAACTTTAAATCTGAAAATGTTTGCCTTTAGTTTAAATCATATTACCATTGTACAGAGCACTAACTGCTCCCAAGTAACTAGAGCAGTTTAGTAGAGACTAGATTTGAAGGCTTCATCTTAACAGCTTTTAAATTAGTAGGGCAAGTACTGTTGAAAGAAAATCAGCATGAAAAGCGGTATATGGCATTGGCTTATTATACTATAAAGAGTCTGTGAAAATACACTTATGATTAACCTGGGAATAATATTTGAGATTCAAAAGGTTACACCAAATCAGTTAGTTTGTTCCTTTATTCTTTCCTTCCTTCATTCAATGATCATTTATGGAGCACTTTTGCCAGATCAAGTTTGGGGATAGAGGAATGATAAGGATGAAGAGGCAAGAGGTAAATACAAATTTGCAATATATAATGACAAGGTAAGCTCCAGGTAAAGCTGCCTGGAAGTATAGGGGAGATGGGATAGGTTTGAGAGGTAATCTCAGGGACACATGATCCTTGAAGGACAAGAAAATTGTAAGGGTAATAGGGATGACCTTGGATGAGGAGGCTGGGAGACAGGCAGGATCCTGGAGCACTAGAGATCAGCACACTGAGAGGGAGAGTGCATTCTATGGCTGGTGAGAGATACTGATGTGCTTAGAAAATTCACTCAGTCTTCATGGGGAGGGAAAGGTGTGAAACCAAGAAAGATATGAGGTGTGGGGGCAAAGGGCCTAATTACAATGGTCCAGGTGAAAGAGGATGAAAGCCTGAATTGGCCCAGAAGAAATGAGGAAAGAGAGAAGATGAGTGGATGTAAGAGACAGCGCAAAAACCGTAATTGTGGTTTTACATATATAATTATCCTTTGTTACCTTCATAAAGGTGAAATGTTAACAAATTTTCAGCTTTATAGTATAAAATTTAGTAAGCAAGACTTGGCAAAAATAAAAACTAGGCAATAACAAATTCTTTCCTTTTTTTTTTCCAAAATATCTGGTATTAGTCAATGAAAGAAAAATACCACATGTCATCACTCATCTATGGATAATAATAACCATTATGAACTGGTGAACAGAAACAGATTCAGAGGCAGAACAGCATCAAACAATCTGTCAAATTAAAGCAACAAGGACGGAGGGGGGATGGGGGGGTAATAGATCAACGGAAGGACTGTTATGCATGCATTTAAGCATAACCAAAGGACACAGACCACTGGGGGTAGGGGAGGCTGGGGGAAGGGCAGGGGAAAAAAGAGATATTTGTACTAATCTTTGTAATACTTTATGTAATTAAATAAATAAATAAAAAGAAAAAAAATATCTGGTATTGATCTCCACTTGAGTAGAAGGGATCATAAAGGTACCGATAAAATCAGCAGACTCCTTAAATAGATTCCCAGAAATTGCTTAGCTCTCTCAACTGTCTCTTAGAAGAACAAAACCCAGAAGAACTATGTCACCATTAAAACAGAAGCCTCTGGTTACATGTGAAACCTAAGAGGCACTAATATTTACCCACATTCCCATTTTTCCTGGGACTCAACTGGTTATGGAAATAACCATCTAATGAGGATGATGCATAGCCAATGCAAACATTTACCCATCCAGATGCACTGTCCTCATCTTTATAATTCAATCCTCCGCTAAAGGGATTTTATTAGCCAACCCTTAACATTCTTTAAAAGAATAATACATTTCTTGCATTTGGAAAAATAAAAGTTGCAAAACACCTTCCTAACCTGTTGGTTCACTTTGTTACTTTCTTTACTTCTGGCAATATTTTATTTTCTCTTCTACTATTGAGAAATCACTACTAAAATATAATGGAATATTTTCAAGCAATTTACCAAATTCTGTGTAGTTTCTGGATTAAATGTGATTATAATTGCATGCATTTTATTATCTTGCTTCAAAATATGGATGAGGAGATCATTAGTTTAATGATTTAAACCTCCCAATAAAAGAAATTAACGTAACAGATTGAGCTAATTCATCTTATTACTAGTCACCAAGCCTCTCCTGCCAGGGAAACACTGTGTAATTAATGATGCAAATATTGGTGCAGTGAAAGCTAATGCAAACACAAAGATTTCCCTCATTCTCTTGACAGCTTTCCTCCAAAGGCCTGGGAGCCACTGACCCTGGGTTGGGGTACAGTGGAATAAGGTGGTTGTAACTTGAAGGATAAATGCTGGGTCAAGCTCCGTTGTAAACTTAATGGTTTTCTTCCCTTAAGAGCAAACACTAACAAAAATGTGAGCAATTCAGGTTTGGAAAGCAGAAAAAATATTTTTTCAAAGCATATTGACATCAATCACTTCATTTTATAGCAAAATCTCTGCTAAAATGAGTAGGGAAGGCGTGACTCATTTTGTAAATGAGGAAATAGGTAAACCAGGGTTCAGTGTTTTCCTGAGATCACCCATCAAATTGATCACCTACTTCCTGACCTTTCCTCCTGTATTCCTCTTTTCCTCATAAAGTCATTAAAATGATATTACTTCTGTCAGGAATAAGATTAAAGCAGAAAAAAAACATCTTACTAGCCATGTTAGGTGGCATCACATTTAGTGTAAGAACTGGTATTCAGTTATGCTTCACTTGATTTGCGCTTCTATGATTTACTGTACCTGCAAATGTCCATGCCCAAACCTCAGACTCACTGTCATCTTTGAAGGACATTCATGGAACATTTTTGGAATTGGTCCTCAAAGGAAAAATAGATGAATACATCTTTCCATTAAAAATTTTACTAAAATGTTCTACTTTTAGTTGAGAATTGATCATGGACCCATTTTCATCCTACCTGCTGGCATTTATAATCACTTTTATTGCCAAAAAAAGAGAAAATGCTATAGAAAATCTTTTCCATGTGCAGGGAGTGAAGCATAAGTGAATGCAACAAATGAGGATTAAAATCCATTTCAGATTAAAAGTTCTTGGATCAATTATCTTCTAGGGTAAAGGTACAAGTCTAGAACAAAGGGCAGAAGTGTGTGACAAGAGGAGCATCAAGGTCCCATGTTTTGATAGACTGCATGGGGATTTTTTTCCTAGTCATGTTAGTCATGGTTGATTTTGTTGTCACAATAATACCATAACCTCAGTGATTAAAAACTGCATTTTTAAAAAACTGCAATGTGATTATCTTACTTAATTCTCACAATAACTCTATAGGCAAATATCTTTTTGTTGTTGTTCTCATGTTAGAAATTAGGAAACAGGATCAAAGATAAATCTGCCTTAAAAACTTTGCAAAAACCATTCAGGCCTTGAGCACCTATGTCTGTCCCACTCACATGCCTAGGTTTTCTGACTTCCCAGACCTCTGATAGCTCCTGGCTTCTCACCTGTCATCTATGCCAGGCGATGACAGGTTAGGACACTGTCACTCAGACCTCCAGACTCTGATATCAAAATGAACCAGGTCTAGCTCTGCCTCTCCACCCCTCCAGGTGTCTGCTGCCTTCCCTGGTGGCTTAGGAGATGGGGTTAATGGGCAACACTGGGACATGAGTGCGGAGATTTCTGACCAGGCTCGAGGCACCTTCCCAGCAGCGGGCCCCTCTGGAGGGAAGAATGGCTGGCACTGTCCTCACTCCAGCAAATCTCGTATCTGGTTTTGCATTCTTAAGGAAGGATTGAAATTTATGTTTGTGCTCTCTTTTCCTCCTTTTCTACTGTAGGATGGTAACCATAGTAACAGCAGAATAAGAGAAATGACGTTTCACCCCAAAAATGCAGATCATCAACTGTTTACTAAAAGTGGCAGCACTGCCAGCTCTCGCAGATGAAGACAAAGGCCTTCAATGTGGTTTCCAGTTGGCTTTATTGTTCTATCTGTAATATACACATATGTATGTATATCTTCACTTGTGTATGTGTGTATATTTTTATTAATAATGTTCAAGAGGAAATTTTACTTTTGAGGTCAAAATCTAAGAATCTTCTTTACCATGTGAATTAGCGATGTTTTGTTCTGACACATAAGTAAACCTTATAAAGGCATTAAACATGCTCTGGGAAGAATGCTTTTGTTTCTAGTCAATCACACTTGATGCCCATAACAATGGTAATCAATTATCTTCTTTGTTGTCATACTCCAGCACCCCAGCACCCCAGCAAATCACCTATAAAACCAGGGTTGCTCACCATGAAATAGGCTGTGGAATGATTTTCCCTATTTCTAGGGAAATTGGGGGCTGTTTAAGGCAGGATTGATAGTGAGCAAAAGTGACCTTGTTCTTCACTGAGGCTTTTAATTTTACATCATAAAGATGCAGAAATGACATCTGAAAAATAATGTGGGAACGGTCATAAGAATGAAAAGTTTATAAACACTTAGGCTAAAAATTGCTTAGGTTTCCTTTCCAGAAATGCTTTGTATTCACATTCCACATGCACTGCTCTGTGCTGGACACAGTACAAGCACGGCTCCTACCCTCAGTGGGTTTAACATCTAATAGGATGAGATACATACTCAAGGGCATGTATTCAATTCCACTTAAGCTGAAGTAATACAGGTTAAAAGCTACACACAGACTTTGGAATCAGCCAAGACTTTGTTTAAAATCCTGGTTTCTCTATTTACTAGCTGTGTAATTTCAAACAATTAGCTAATTTTCTCAAAGTGAAGTAATAAGTAAGGATTAAATGAGATAATTCACAGAGTGTCTAGCATGTACTGAGGACAAATGAAGTGAACTTTATTCACTGCTCAAATAAAGGTTCCATGAAGTCCAAAGAGGGTATTAGCTGTCTGGTAGGAAGTGAAAGGGAGGGATTGAATTTTCCCAGAAGAGGAGATAGTTGAACACAGAAATGCCTTAGAAGAGATGGAAGTACAGAGAAAACAGAGCAACATATTGGGAAACCAACTGCAATCTTGGCTTCTGCCTTTTGCTATGGATTTTGAAAAAGGAAGGGGATCAAGCAAGCATGATCTTTCAGAAGATCATGGAGCAATCTGCACCTACTACACAGAGCATTGAAGGAGTTGGGGAGATAGTTTTCTGGAATGGAAGAAGCAGGTAAATTTTTATTAAAGGCTAGAAGTGCATGAAATTTGTTCACGGTGGGCGGGGGAGGGGGGGTCCCTCAGCCCTGCCTGCGCCCTCTTGTAGTCCAAGAGCCCTCAGGGGATGTCTGACTGATGGCTTAGGCCCACTTCCCATGCCTAAGCCAGCAGTCAGACATCCTCAGCGCTGTTGCAGAGGCGGGAGAGGCTCTTGCCACCTCCACTGCACTCACCAGCCATGAGCCTGGCTTCTGACTGAGTGGCGCTCTCCCTGTGGGAGTGCACTGATCACCAGGGGGCAGCTTCTGCATTGAGCATCTGGCCCCTGGTGGTCAGTGTGCATCATAGCAACCAGTTGTTCCACCTTTCGGTCAATTTGCATATTAGCCTTTTATTATATAGAATAGTGAAGGATGAAATGATATGGACATGTGAAAATGAGAAGAAAATTTTAAGTGGTGGTGAAAACAAAGAAAAAAACTTGATTGCAAAAATTATTGCAGAAGTAAAATCAATAGCACCTGACAATTAACTTGACAATGGGGTTAAGGCAGAGGGGGGAGTCAACCCTGATCCTGGTGGCTCCAAGAATGGGAGGGTGGGGGCATCAGCAGGACCAGGAACAAAGCAGGAGCAGCTGACTTGGGAGATAATTTGATTGGTGGGTTCAGTTTTGAATTTATCTGGAGGACATCCAGGCACAAAAGGTCAACAGGCTCTCTGAGATGCAAAAACTCTAGAGCGAGAGGATGGGAACTAAAAGTTGGGTCAGGAGGTTATTACACAGAGGAGACACTGAAACTGATACAGCATGACATTTCAGAGAATGGGAGCTTTAGGTGATGAAGAAAGAAGCTAAAGGTAAAAAAAAAGTCTCACCTACACTAGGACATGAGTTGGAGGGACGGGGGGAGGAGGAGATGCAAAAGGAGCAACCAAAGACATCAAAGGGAAACTGGGAAAGTCCTGTGTCCAACAAAGGAGGATGTAAGGTTCTACAGAGAGAATGGGGGTGATGAGCACCAAGACCTGGAAGGCTTTTAACAAGGTCATGGTAACCTTGGAGATCCCAGGGCAGAGTGGGAACAGCTAATTATAGAGTTAAAGAGCATGTGAAAAAATGAAGTGGAACTATGCACACAGATTACTTTTCTAATAAATTTAAATAATAAATAAATGTGGAACAAAGGAGAAGTGCTTGATGGAGAAAGTAAGGTTTTGATGCTTTGTCTTTTAGGATCAATGAGGCTTGTCCCTAATTACAGACTCAGGAGAAGGATCTGGTGGAAAAGGAGTGATGAAAGTAGGGAGTAATGAGGAGTAGATGAAGGCCCTCAAAGAGGCAGGAGGGAATGGGATCAAAGATGAAATGGGGGGGAACAAGTTTAATATCTATATCCTCCTCTAAAACAGAAAGGAAAGAAGAGAGGGTGGGTTAAAATGGAGACATTTTAAATGGGAAAAGCTAGGAGTTTGCGCATTTTCACAAGTCAAGTATCTTTTAAATTAGTGGACAGGGTAACTATAAAGAAATGTAAAAGCAGAATATATTTTCATAGAATTAACATAAGAACCATAACCATTTGTCCTGAATATTTATTATACAATATTTAAGTCAGTACTAAGCAGTCTGGGGCAAGTTAGTGTCCTTTTTGCCCAGAAGGTCCATTGCTTCAAGAGAGTCACTATCCTATTTCCATTTTAGAGATTTTGATGTTGTTTCCTATGAACTACTTATAAATAAGAATAGAGAGGTCCTGGCCAAGTAGCTCACTTGGTTAGAGTGTCATCCCAATACACCAAGGTTGCATGTTTGATCCCCAGTCAGGGCACATACAAGAATCCACCAATGAATGCATAAATAAGTGGAACACAAATCAAGGTTTTTTCTCTCTCTAAAAATCAATATTTTTAAATTAAAAAAGAGAAGCAATTATTTACTGCAACATCAAATTAAACTCAACTTTTTAAAATAAGACCCAATTCATAATAGCATTGTTTAAATAGTTCTGTAGCTCTCGTGTATTAGTTGATAATTTGTGCTAGAACTGAAAAAAAATTCTTTAATACTTTCATTTTATTTTATTTTTTAAAATATATTTTTATTGATTTTAGAGAGGAAGGGAGATGGACAGAGAGAGAGAGAGAAACATCAATGATGAGAAAGAATCATTGATTGGCTGCCTCCTACATGCCCCACAGCGGAAATCAAGCCCATAACCCGGCATATGCCCTGGCAGGGAATCAAACCTTGACCTCCTGGTTCATAGGTTGGCGTTCAAACACTGAGCCATGCTGGCCAGGCTCTTTAATACTTTAAAATTAATGCTTGGTGGATCAGCACATGCTAAAGCAAAGAAACATTCAAATCCAAGTAACTTTTTCCATATTAACATTCCACACTGGTATACACACACACACACATACACACACACACACTTCCTTAGAACACTGTCTTAATTTTTGTGTGACTTTTTAATGAGAATATTTATTCTTAACTATTAAAAAGGTATTAAAAATGTGATGGGAGCCCTAACTGGTTTGGCTCAGTGGATAGAGCATCGGCTTGTGGACTGAAGGGTCCCAGGTTCAATTCCAGTCAAGGGCATGTGCCTTGGTTGCGGGCACCACCCCCCCCTAACTAGGGGTGTGCAGGAGGCAACTGATCGATGTTTCTAACTCTTTATCCCTCTCCCTTCCTCTCTGTAAAAAAAATCAATAAAATATATAAAAAATTTGATGGGAATGAAATTTAAGATTATAAATAACAAATTTTAAAATTGTTTCTAATTTGTATGTGGTGTTCCGTGTTGGTCATTTTAATTTGGATGGAAAAACTTTTTATTGATTATTTTTGATAGATTAATTTGGATCTGATAAACAATCTTCAACTTTGAATTGAGGCATACTAAATGGTGAGGACACAAAGGTTAGAGAGGGCATATTTGCAGGTTTGAACTGGAATCTAACAAACAGAAATTCCCTGGGCTCCATCCTGAATTACACATAGAACCTGCTATAGAATTTGCAGGGCTCACTGAAAAGGAAAATTCAGGGCTCCTTGTTTAGAAAGTATTAAGAATTTCAAGACAGTGACAGTAGAGCAGTAAGTCACAAGGGGGCCCCTTTTGAGCACAGGACACTGTGACTGCACAGATGACATGCCATGAAGCCAGCCCTGGTTACACAGCCTTGTGCTCTTTGCCTAAAGTTCCAGTCTCCCATTAATTTGGGACCTGCCTTTCCCACTCTCTAATCATCCTCAGTGGCAGAGTCTGGATCCTACCAAGTGCTGACAGACTTTGCTGCCTGCCTGAACTTTGTTGCATGCCCTGGACTCTCCACATGCAGTGTCACTGCAGCTGGGGATCCCTGACACCACATTCTTCCCTGAACTAGGCCTGCAGTCTGCTGCCATATATCTGGATACTCAATGCTGCCTGATCAGCTAACCCTCCTCTCGTCGTCAGATGGACTCTCTCTCACCCCTTGACCATCTGACACCACCCTCTAAGGGGTGAAACTGTAGGAATTCAGGTCCTGGACTTTCCAAATCCTGAGGCTCTGGAGGTGGGAGGGGCCGTGCTGTCATTCCTTCTACAGTGGAAACAAATGTCCCAGGATCCCAAACTCAAGTGGACCAGATGAAAGGCAGTGTGACTGCCCTCTTGGGCCTTTGTATTGATGATCTTTCTCCTCCCCAACAAAAGTCGGCCAATGAAAAGAGCATTGCTCCCTGAAGGATTCAAAATTCAGCAACTATGCACATGCTTGAAAATCCTCCAAAAGCACATTCCGTTTTTGGCAAAACTAGCAGAACAAACTCTGCAATATTTGTAGAGGTTGCCAAATGCAACCAACTTCACCCAGGAGCTGCATGGGGGACACTGGAGAGGAGCCAAGCAGAGATTTCTATGGCAAGAATTAGGCTGTGGGAGATCTCAGGAAAAATGACAAAAATAGACTTTCTGAAGTTAAGAAGCCCATTCCAAGGGACCTTGCCTGCAACAGGGGGTGGGGGGTGGGGTGGAAATGGAGGTGAGGTGACCTGGTTTAGTTCAGAGAAGCAAGGGAGAATGGACTGCATGATGAATCCTAGAGACAAGCCATATTTGCAGGAAGCAGGCTATCTTGGTGGCAGCCAAGAGGAAGAGAGCCTCAAGTTTGCGTGAATCACAAACAGCATTATCCTTCCCCTCCCTGCCTTCAATTAAACAAAAAGTGATAGAAAGTCTAGAGTCTGATTTCCATAGATAAGCAGAGAAAGCTATCAAAGGGATCTCCCCATCCCTAAAAAGTGTCAGGCCAAGATGCCTTTATAGGAAAATTTTACTAATACTTTAAAAGGAATATAATTACAATGCTATTTAAACTGTTCCAAGAAAAAAACAATAAAAGGAACAATTATAAACTCTCTTTATGTGATAAGAAATTAATACCAAAAGATAGAGTACACACAAAATAATTCCCAAACTACAGCTCAATATTATTTATGGATATCAATGTAAAAATCCTAAATAAAATACTGGTCAATGGAATCCAACAGTGCATTAAGGAATAAAGACAAAAGAATGGTCCAATATTTAGAATTATGTTAATATAATTCACTATACCAGTAGTTCCAAGAAAAGAAAAACATTTGGCCATCACCATTTTAATTCTTTTTAAAAATGAACACTCTATAAAATGAAAATTAAGTGCTACTGCCTTTGCCTGATCAAATATCTTTCTTTTATGCAAAAGTGAACAACATGCCTAGGAACTGAGAGGATGTGAATCAGATATGGAAGAAAGAGATGGTTTTCTATAGTTCATAACATTTAAACCACATGGATAAATTGCCTATTAAAATTTCATGAATAATATCTTT
>PVJC01038668.1:0-16617 GCA_004026665.1 Murina feae | reverse complement strand
AGCAAACACACTCGGGGTGGAGCTGGGCAGCAGACTGGCTTCGGATTCTCCACACTGTGCAGCAGACGCTCCCGCACACCCTGTGGAGGCCCCTGGGGGGCGGATGAAGGTAGCGGACCCTGGACGGGTGCTCCTGCACACCCCCGAGGAGGCCCCTGGGGCAGAGCCAGGTAGCAGACCCAGGAGAGGTGTTCCTGGACACCCCACGAAGGCCTCTGGGGCAAAGCCAAACAGCAGATCCAGGACGGCTGCTCCTGCACACCCCACAGAGGCCCCCGCGCTCCCGCATGTCCCGGGGAGGCCCCCAGGGGGTAGAGCCAGGCAGTGGAGCCAGGACAGCTGCTCCTGGATGCCCTGAGGCCCCCGGGGGGTGGAGCCAGGCAGTGGACCCAGGATGGCTGCTCCTGCAAGCCCCGTGGAGGCTCTCCCGCACGCCATGCCAGCCGCAGAGGCTCCCAGTGCAGAGCCACCCTGCCAGCCTCCATCTTGGCTGGGTTAATTTGCATACAGCCGCTCTGACTGGCTGGTGGGCGTGGCTTAGGTGTCTCGGGTAACGGTCAATTTGCATATTACTCCTTTATTATATTAGACTAGAGGCCTAGTGCACAAAATCCGTGCATGGGGCAATGGGGGGTGGTCCCCTCAGCCCAGCCTGCATCCTTTCCAATCCAGGATCCTGGGGATCGGGCCTAAACCGGCAGTTGGACATCCCTCTCACAGTCCTGGACCACTGGCTCCTAACTGCTGCTCACCTGCCTGCCAGCCTGATTGCCCCTAACTGCCTCTGCCTGCTGGCCTGATCACCCCCAACTGCTTGCCCCTGCTGGCCTGGTTGCCCCACACAGCCTGCTGTTCAGTCGTTTGGTCGCCCCCTACTGCCCTCCCTACTGGCCTGGTTGCCCCATGCAGACTGCTGCTCAGTCATTTGGTCACCCCTCACTAACCCTCCTGCCAGCCGGGTCGCCCCATGCATCCTGTTCGGTCGTCAGTTCGGTTGCGATGGTCGCTCAGGCTTTTATATAGATAGATATACTGAATTCTAAAAACAAGTCAGTTGATTATGGCTACACAGTTAACTTATCAATGTATTCAAATCAAAGTATTCCTATACCACAATTTACTTAACTATATTTCTACTATTGTTGAATAAAACTATGGTGAATATCTTTATGCATAAAGCTATAGGAGAGTGAAGTTACATTTTGGGATAGATCTCTAGAATTAACTGTCTGAAAGGGTAGAGACTTGAAGGTCCTTGACACATTGCCAAATCGCTTTCCCAGCTGACAAGGCAATGTTGGCACTAGTTTACACTCACACAGATGACTTATTTAACTGACATCAACTTTCATCCAAATGGACACAAGCAACATATAAAATGGTCAGAATTCAAATTCTTCTTAAATCACTTTAAACATTATCTTGCATTAACGGTTTATATTAACTGACTTGCAAAATGCAGGAAAACATTTTTCAAAAGAAAATCTCTTAAAATAGACCTGTAAAACATGTATAAATTTATTGAAACTTACTCCCGGATCTTTTTTTCTGATCCATCTCTTCCAGGGTCATAAACTCCTTTAGGCAGATGTTGTATAAGGCCTATTCTTTGAGCTATCCTAATTTGTTCCTCTTCAGTCAACTGAGTTGCTAGGCGAGTCTGGCTAGGTGTTGGATGATAGACTGGAACTGGAACTTGTTCCTGAATTTTAAGAAATGGAGAAAAGGATTAGTTTTTAAAAATCTGTTTTCTGGTTTATATTTTCCTTTTGTTTCTTCTTTTTTTGGTTGGAAGGGGAAAGGGGAATTTGGAGAGAGGTAGATTGAGCTAGTATACAGTAATATAAGATTGTTTTAGCCAGCTTTAATTTTAGTGTATCTGACCTACTTTGAAGGATGTACAATAAATATAAGCTTCCCTGAAAAAAAAAAAGCATGTTACATGAAGTATTCTCCATGAAGACCATAAAACCAAGATACATTCACCCCTGATACACAAATAGGTAACCAATATAATTAATTAATCTAATGAAATGTATGTGATATTCTGTAGGTCACAATGGAGTTTTGTGGCCTCAGTATACCATTATTTATATTAGAACTGGCCATGATAGACTCTTATTTGCAAACTTATTTTTTCTTTCCACATTAGACAGCAACCTTAAAATTAATTTATTCACTTGAAAAGACTGGATATTTTTGCAATAAACTTTTGTAGAATTCCTTTTAGGCTTCTGGGTACATATTTGGATATGATAATTGAGCGAGTCTAAATGAGGCCACCTTTCTGCCCAAATGGAATAAAGAGCTCTTAAGGATATATATTAAATAGCCAAATAGCTACTTATAACATTCACTTTATGCATATATTACCAAAAAAATAAACTAATTTAGACATCTTGCCATTTTGCTTTTTTCTACTTACATTTATAAAGTCATTTTATTCATACTCTTCATACATTCTTTCAACATTCTTTCACTGAGTACTCTTACGTGTCAGGTGATGAAGAGTTGAAAATAAACAAAATATAAGTTCCTAGAGTGATGGAAGATGCTAGCTTAGATAGTATGTTCAGGGAAAACCTCTCTGATGAGACATTTGAGAAGGCGCCTCAATGAAGTATGAGTGTTAGATACTAATAACTGCAAGACCTAATAATTTCATTGCAGCTAGAACTATTTGAGCCACCTAATATGTTTTCCAGAGAACATCTTTACTGAATAAACTGATGGAGACATAACACTTTGAATCCATGTATGAAACTCTCATAGGAACTATGTCAAATCATAACTACTTACATTAGAAAATAATTATTGAGTTTCCTATTAAAGACATTTTAACATAAGACTTGAAATATTCCTTTTCCCTGAGATTCAGAATAAATGTATAATTAAAGAGCTCAAACCCAGTAAATCCTTTACCAAATAAGTAAGAGTATATTCTCTGGCATAAGCAAAATGCCAGCAATTCAAAGTTTAATGTTCTATAAATTTTCATATAAATTAATAGTTACTTTAACTACTTTCATACTTCTATCTAATCATTTAGGAAATAATGAGCATGTGAATGCTTATCAAAACTATTTTTTTCATCTAAATATTTAGTTCATGCATATTACATGCAAAGAAGATACCATATGATTAAGTATGGCTCTTGAATCCTGAAATCTGGGGCTTAAGACATTTCTCTGCCACTTAACAGAGCTACCATGTCTAAGCTATTTAACTTATCTGGATTAGATCCTCCCTTACTTATAGTGTTGTTATAAGGCTTAAATGAGGAAGCTGGTGAATTGCAAGAACTCGATAAATGGTAATTATTATATAATCATTAATATTGCTTTCAAAGAGCTATAACCATTATTGCAGCCAAACTAGCATGCTTTTCCATCTTACTACCTTTACTCTTGATATTTTTTAAATCTTCCTCTACAGGTCCATTGGTCTAAATTCTACACTATGAAGTAGGTTGTTGACATGAATGAAACATTCTCAAATCCTCTTCCCCGACATCCAATATTGACAGACTCTGCTTCTAGTCTCAGCTTAATTACATAGGTGTTGTCTACCTATAAGAGAATTAGGAAGATTATACAGAATACAGGAAACTTCAGTTACATGTGCAGTCATCAAGTGAGGAGAGTGTCAGTTTGTCTCCCACACCCCTTTTATTGAATTTATTGGGGTGACCCAGGTTAACAAAAGTCTATAGGCTTCTGGTGCATGATTTTACAACACATCATCTGTACTGTGTGCTCACCAGACAAATCTCTATCCACCACCATTTATCTCCCATCCCCTCTTCCACTTCCTTCCACCCACCCTGTTCTAGCTTTCACAGAGGAACATAAGTACCAAACTAACTGTATTTCTCTGGTAGAGCTTGAAAGCTTTCTTTTAGCCATGTATATCTATAACACTATGACTACAGGCAATATTTTGCTTTATAAATAATTATTTTTTAAGGAACAAATATTTCCTTTTAAATAAGCTTTGTGCATATACAAAACTTTTCAGTTTGTAGCTCACACTCCAAGAATATTTTATATGATATGTATATATATATACATATACACACATATATATATTAAAGTCCTGTTTTATGCACTAGAAAAATAACTTTGTTAATCAGGTTTTACAGTTCATAACACTTATGTGACTTTAGTTATTAATGATAATAAATATGGCCATTTCATCTCTGGTTTAGAGGAAAGGTTTTATACCTAGCAGGCAAGCTTTCAATGCAGAAAAGTTTCATGGTTCAGAATCAAAAAGGCTGACCTTGCTTTGCCACTTGTTAACTTTCAGACCAAGTTATTTAACCTTTATGAGCCTCATTTTCTTCATATGTAAAGTACGAAGACCACTGTAAGAATAAATGGGGCCCAGCCAATGTGGCTTGGTGACTGAGCACCAACCTATGAACCAGATGACAGTTCAATTCTCAGTCAGGGCACATGACTGGGTTGTGGGCTCAATCCCCAGTAGGGGGAGTGCAGGAGGCAGCTGATCAATGATTCTCATTGATGTTTCTCTCTCTCCTTCTCTTTTCCTCTCTCTGAAATCGACTGCATATATACTGTATACACTGAGTGGCCAGATTATTATGACCACCTGATGTTTGTAGGCAGATTAGCTATAATTTCATGCTGAAGTTGCTAGAGGGCCAGACCATTATAAATAGGGAAGCAGGATGTTTACCACGACAGTAGAAGTGATTTTTTGCTGAAGAATAGGTAAACAACATGATTTAACAGCCTTCAAATGTGGGATATATTTGAACATGAGTGCAGATTATTATGACCACCTCATCAGTACTGCATTGGGCCACCTTTTGCCTTCAATACTGCGGCGATTCTTCTTGGCATTGACTCCATGAGATGTTGAAAGGTGATGCGAGGAATCTGACACCATGCCTGATGAATAGCACTGTCCAGTTCTGTGAAATCTGATGGTTGTGAAACCAGCTGCCTGATGACTCTTTTAACTTCATCCCACAAATGCTCAATTGGATTGAGATCTGGTGATTGTGGGGGCCCCTAAGCAAGGTAAAGTCTCCCTCATGTTCTTGAAACCACTCCTGCACAATACGAGCACCATGGCAGGGCGCATAGTCTTGCTGGAAGAAGCCATCTCCATTGGGATACGCCATCAACATGATAGGATGAACTTGATCAACAACAATACTTAGGTATATTGTGCTATTCAGACATTGTTCCACACGAATTAAAGGGCCCAAATCATGCCAGGAAAACATGCCCCAAACTATAACAATGCCCCCACCAGCTTGAAGGGTTGCACTCATGCATGTGGAGTACATGCTTTCATGCTGTTTCCATCAAATTCTCACTCTGCCATCTGCATGATGCAACTGGAAACGTGATTCATCAGACCACACGACTTTTTTCCAATGCTCCACTGTCCAATTCTTGTTTTCCTATGCGAATTGGAGACGTTTTATCTTGGTAACTGCAGACAGCAAAGGTGTTCGAACAAGGCCTTTGGCTTCCATATCCCATACGATGCAGTGTACGGCTAATCTGCCTACAAACATCAGGTGGTCATAATAATCTGGCCACTCACGTTCAAATATATCCCATGTTCAAAGGCTGTTAAATTGTGCTGTTTACACATATCTTCAGAAAAAAAAATCACTTCTACTGTCATGGTAAACAACCTGCTTCCCTATTTATAATGGTCTGGCCCTGTAGCAACTTCAGCATGAAATTATTGCTAATCTGCCTACAAACGTCAGGTGGTCATAATAATCTGGCTACTCATTATACATACTATATATGTATATGTATGCATGTGTGTGTATATGTATATATATGCACACACACACACACATATATAGATGTATGTATATATATATGTATACACACACACACATATCCTATATAATAAAGAATATGCAAATTGACTGTCATGCCCTCACACAAGATGGCCGCCCCCCATATGGTCACAGATGGCTGTGCCCAAGTTATCACAAGATGGCCACCACAAGATGGCTGGCAGGGGAGAACAGTTGTGGGTGATCAGGCCATCAGGGGAGGGCAGTTAGGGGCAACTGGGCCTGCAGGGGAGGGAGGGCAGTTGGGGGGAACCAGGCCAGCAGGAGAGGGCAGCTGGGGTGACCAGGCTGGCAGGGGAGTGATTAGGGGGTGATCAGGCTGGTAGGCAGGCGAGCAGTTGGGAGCCAGCAGTCCTGGATTGTGAGAGGGATGTTCGACTGCTAGTTTAGGCCCAATCCTTGTGGGCCTAAACCAGCAGTTGAACATCCCCTGAGGGGTCCCAGATTGGAGAGGGTGCAGGCTGTGCTGAGGACCTCCCCCGACTACCACCATGCATGAATTTCATGCACTGGGCCTCTAGTATATATATATAATGGGAATTGGAAGTATATCTGATATGACATGAGATAAACATATAAAGCCTCTTTATATAAACACTAGGTGCTCGGTGCACAAAAATTTGTGCACTCTGGGGTTCCCTCAACCCAGCCTATGCTCTCTCACACTCTGGGACCTCTCAGGCCAGCCTGGGTGAGGGGCTGATGGCTGTTTGCAGGCTGGCCAAGCCCCCAAGTGGAGACCCTCATCCTATGGAGGTATGGCCGCCTGGGTGAGGGGCTGAGGGCCATTTTCAAGGCTGTCCACAGCTCCCATTTACTCAACATTCCAGTGAGGCTGGCTAGAATCAGGTTTCTGGGGATTATTTATCTTCTATAGTTGAAACTTTGTTGCCTTGAGCGGAGGCCTAGTCAGGCAAGGAAGCCTCCCGTTTGCTTTAGCTCTGTGGCTTCTATAATTGAAACATTGTTGCCTTGAGCACAGGCCTGGCCAGCCTAGGCAGGCAGTTTCAACTCCATTGCTGGTGCAACGGAAGCCTCCTGTTTGCTCTAGCTCCGTGGCTGCTGGCAGCCATCTTGGCTGGGTTAATTTGCATACAGCTGCTCTGACTGGCTGGTGGGTGTGGCTTTGCTGGTGGGCGTGGCTTAGGTGTCTCAGAGCAATGGTTAATTTGCATATTACTCTTTTATTAGATTAGGTTAGCTATTATTGCAGTTTCAATACTATATGACTATAGGACAGCATTCTAATGTTTAAGGAATAAATGGGATTTATAATTTAATATATTAATCATACTTCAATAAAGCAGTAATTCAAATAAATAAAATTTAATTTAAAAAATGAAGTGGATTGGCAGAGTACGCAAAAACTTCTCAAAAAGGAATCTTAGGCCGTAGCTGGTTTAGCTCAGTGGATAGAGTGTCAGCCTGTGGATTGAAGGGTCCCAGCTTCGATTCCAGTCAAGGGCACATACCAAGGTTCTGGGCTTGCCCCAGCAGGGGACATACAGAAGGCAGCCAATCAATGATTCTCTCATCACTGATGTTTCTATATCTCCCTCCCCCTTCTTCTCTGAAATCAATATATATTAAAAAAAAAAAAAAAGAAATCTTAGAATTCATCTAAGACCAACTCTTTCATAATTACCAACAATGTTGGAATTAGAATTCTGGTCTCCCTTTAAGTTAGTAATTTCCACTACACTATGCTTGGCTGCTGGATAGCAAGAAGATCAGTAAGTTAAATGATGTGGATTTTGTCCATTTACATCACTTTGAAGAACAGTACACTGAAATAACATTTCAAGATAGCCATCAAAATAAGACATTTCTAATAAAGGGTTCTATAAAGGTTTATCATCTGTAATAAAGATTTAATAATTTCAATAATGCCTAGAATTAAGAATTTCCAAGAACATCAACTCCATCTATAAATTGCCCCTGTGAAAACAGATTCTATTACTGGTAGAAAACAAAATCTAAGTCTAATCATACCTTCTCTGTCTGTCCTTCAATTGGAACTCCTGTGGGCTACTTCATATAGTTCTTACTGTAAAATTGGGAGAAGGTCAAATTCTGCTGCTACCTAAGCTAAGAAAGTTTTAAAACAATATAAGACAGTTTCTCCTTATGCTCACTTTGGGAATTTCTAGCGTCCAATGTCACTTTCATAAACTATCTGGTCTAAAAAGGTAACATAGCCTATTAATTCATTGAGTTTTTAAGCAACATAACTGTTGTTCAAAGGAATCTTATTTAGAATCACAATATTTAAGACCGAGCTATTCTAGTAGAATGGGGCTGGGATGGAATGTCACCTAAAAGGGAGCTTCCCCATTGCTACCTCACCCCTTACTTGGGGTACCTTAGCAGAATCCTATGAATCAATGGAACACAATTTAAAAAACACTCATATCTAAGAATATGGGATTTTCAGCCTGAAATATTAAAAGACTGGAGTCGTGCCTATTTACTATAGTGACTTGAACCAAGTCTCTTCATATCTTTAAATATGGAGTTAATAGCAGCACTTTAGAGGGTGATGATATACTTGTATATAAGATAACATCAAAAGGCTTTGTAAATGTCAACATTTGTAAGTTATTCCAACCCTTAGTTTTCTCCCCATCATCAAATGACTGGTTTGCAGACTTTAAGCTAACTGCTACTGTCCCTGGCTTTGTTCCTGGCTTTTTGGCTTGTGCCTAATACAAGGAATATTTTGACCTCTGTTGTAACCCCTGGCAGCTCTGAGATTTTCAACCCTTGGATTACCATTCCCAATCTAAACCACCTTCCTGATTCTCACAGTCCCAGTCCAACTGGCCAGTCTTGATGAGCTGCCATCCACACCAAGATATGACATATATGAAGTCACACTGGAACAACTGGTATAAGACTATGGGTAATAAGGGACTCCAAAATTCTTGAACACACCTACTACAAACAAAAAGAACTAAACTATAAGAAGTATCTCTAAGCATGTGCTTTTTAAGAGGCTAGATTTTTTTCAATCTTATGGTTCACTTTTGTGGACAGAGAACACAGAAAGCACTACAGATATTTTGTACTTGGGCTAAAAGGGTATATGATTATCTGTGCAACTATATGATTAATGTACTTCCTAAGCACTAGACTATAAGTTTGATAAGGGTAGGGATTATATTTGTTTGCTTACCAATGTATACTATTTATTCAGCACAGTATCTGACACATAATAGGGACTCAATAAACTGGGTTAACTAAGTGATTTAAACCAAAGCACTCATGTTTCTGTAATTCATGTCATCCTATACAATAAAAGCCTAATATGCAAACTGTCCCCTCAACCAGGAGTTCAACCGCTCACTATTACATGTGCTGACTAACAGGGGGCGGCACAGAATGTGGCAGCAAACCAAACAAGTCAGTACAAGATTTATGATGTGGCAATCGGTAGCAACGAATTATTTTAGCAGCTGACTGCCACATCGTTAGTCTTGGACTGACTTATTTGGTGTGTGCAACAGGGAATACTTTGCTTTCGGAGAACAAGAAAAATAGGTTTATTTGTGTTACGCTTATTAATCTGTGCAGTTATTCAGTGTCTGATAAGTTAATGTTTTTAAGAATGTTCTATTATATTATGTTAACGATTACTCATTTATTTCAGCCCTTTGTATTTAGCATGTCTCTATCAAAATAAACCTACATTTCTATGAAAATTTAAGCTTTTGTTTTTTTTGCGGCCCACATAAACTTAAACCTTGTTTATTTGGCCCATTGTTAGCCTTTGAGTTTGACATGCTTGGATCAGACCATCAGCCAGTGAATTGAAGAGTCACAGGTTCAATTCCTGGTGAAGAGCACATGCCCTGGTTGGGGCATATGTGGGAGGCAACTAGTTGATGTATTTCTCTCACATAGATATTCCGTCCTCTCCTCCTACCCTGCCCCTTTCCCTCTCCCTCCCTTCTACTCTCTCTGAAAAGCAATGAAAAAAATATCCGCAGGTGAGGATTAACAAAATGAAAAAAGAATGTTTATGCCCACTATCTAGTTTCATGATAGAGATTTATAGTGGAAAGAGCACAGACATTTCATGGAATTTAGGTCTGGCACTAATCAGGTATATGACCATAATACTTCTAAGCATAAGGTTCCTCATCAGAAAACTGAACAGAATACCTATCTTTAAAGTGTATTATAATGTCTAAGAAAATGTAAGTCAAGTATCTACCAAGATAATGACATCACTAGTCACCCAAGGTAGACATCCCTCCTAATTCATCATTCTTCTCTCCTTCTCTTTATCCCTATCAACTACTTAAATGTCTAAATTTAAACATTTTCCTCTTCTTAATGCTTTCTTTAATTACCCATGCGAACAACAAAAACGAACAAGACAATACAAGGAAAAGCATTTACCTTAAAGAAAATTAATAATTTAAAATTAAAATGTGTGTTAGGAAAAGAAATGCAGCAGCATGGAAGGGGTAGAACAAAAAAGAAACAAAGGATTCCAACATATGCTAAGGCAAAGTAAAGGAAAAAGACAGGGTCAGTCACACAAAAAAGGTCTGTCCTCATGAGAACAATCTCTGAAGCATTCCAGTTGCTTGTTAATATATAATGAAGTACCTATAAAAGGACAGATGTTGTGAAAAATATAATGGGCCCCAATCCTAGGGAGTTTACAAGCCAAGAAACAAACAGATCGAAGTATAAAATGTGTTTATCTGAAGGGTACTGCATTAAAAGTTGGATTGAATTTAGGGAATATGATATTATTTCACAAACTAAAACAATGCAGTGGGGAAGTGCCTAAATAATGTGCTGAGGCTGGAAATAGTACAAGTCTGGTTTGTGGTAAAGGAAAAATAAAGTCACTGCTAAAGAATGCAGCTTGTCACCAAAAGCTGTATCCTTTCCTCCAGTAAGAACTAAGAAAGCTCTTCTGATTTTTTCCTTACAGCCTTACAAGTGGCTGCTGGCACCAACCCCTCTCCAGCTGCAGTCTCCCACTGGGAATGTTTTCTCTGAATTTTGCCTGACTGAAACTCAAGGCCATAAAATGGAGAATTTGGAATAGATGATCTCAATGCACATTCTAACTGCTGTTCAATGATTCTTGATCAAGAAACCCCTAAACCAACCAACTATCCAACCAAAAAACTCAAAGATTAGCATTAATGTAGTTCCTGAACCATAAAGGATAATTTTTACATAAATTATACAATCATACGTTTAGAGGGGGAAAGAGTTAGCACCCCATTCATATACAGGGGGAAAAAGGGGGTCCTCAGCCTGGCCTGCACCCTCTCCAATCTGGGACTCCTAGGGGCATCTCTGACTGCCTCTCCCAATCCGAGACACTGGCTCCTATCTGCTCGCCTGACTGCCTGCCTGATCATCCCTAACCACCTCTGCCTGCCTGATCACTTCTAAGTGCTCCACTCCTGGACTGATCGCCCTAACTGCCTCTGCCTCACCCCACACCTGGGACCCAGGATTCCCTCCCTCCGGCCTGTCGCAGGCACCCAGGACCCGTGCTTCCTTCCCTCTGGCCGACTGCAGGCACCCAGGACCCAGGCTGACTTTGCCCGTGCCAGCCACAGCTGCAGGGGACCATGATGGGCGGCTTTGCCCAGGTCAGAGCCGCAGATCCCTGGGACCCTTGGGTGAGAGGCTTGTCCCTCTCCTGGGCTGTAGCCTGGCTCGTCCCCGTTCCTCCCTCACGAGCTCATTTGTGCCTGTCTGGTCCTCATTCCTCTCTCATGAGCTCATTTGTTTCTGGCTGGTCTCTCCCCAGTGTTGAGTATCTGAGCTGTTAGGGTGTGATGGCATGACAGAGTGAAGGCGTGATAACAATTTGCATATTAGCTCTTTATTATATAGGATTATAAAGGATGAAAAAATATACAAACCAGAGTGATCTGCATGGGAAAAAACACTGCTTCCAGGGAAGTGGTTCAGCATTTGTTTGGTTATTTTTTAAAGAAATAAAGAAGTTGGCTTCTTTCATTTGTTACATAAATATTCACTGACCACTTATCAAACAGGGTTATAAACAGTATTCTGGTAGGCATTATCACCATAGGCACTCAGCATTAGCAAGTCATTAGATAAGCTTATTCCTCTATCTAAATATCAAAACAACTGAAATCAAGGTAACCTTTTGAGCCCAGGCACAAATTACAGTATTTCTTAAATACCCAATCACATTTCAGATACTGCTTTAGGCAAAGGAGAGCAATATTGACCAAGACAGATAAGGTGTTTATGAAGCCTAAATTCCTTATAGAAGGGGACAGAGAAATGGTAAGCAAAAAGAAGATATTACCTTACCCACAGATCCTACTATTCCTAAACTGCTGATGATCTGGCAACCTCTGGGACAGGCATACTAGTACATTCTAGTTGACCCATAGGGTAAGCCAACATTTAATGACATGCACCTCCTGACTGGTGAAGAGAGACTGAACCAATTAGATTTTTCTTTTAGAATTAAAATTGGAAAACTGAATCACAGCTGATCTGAAAGGTCATCAAGCAGCAAATAAGAGGCATGTGTAAACTGAAGTTATAAGGAAACTGATAGTATAAAAGATAGATTAGAAATGCTCAGTGAAGCAGAAATTAGGAGAGCCCACAAATGAAAAAGCCTGAAGCCCCTAGGTAAGAGAGATGGGTATTAGTTCCTTGAAAGCTTTCTGGTTCTAATCATTATAAGAAATAAGCACTTCGGAGTTAATTTTGTCTAAAACAAGAGTCTCCTCAGCATCACCACCATTTTATTCCGTAAGCTAGACTGCCTTTTCCTTCTCACCAAGCAAACTAACTTCCAGATGGGAAATAGCACCCACTTACTGAAAAAGAATTGCTTACCAGTGGGCGAGATCTCCAGGGTAGTTGTAGACCAAGAAATATTACTCGGACTAAATGTATGAGTTACTCTTTATTACAGCCAAAAAACACTGTAATTTTTCTCATTTAAGTATCCCATCTCTGAATTTTATCAGCTCAAAGAATAAGAATATGCATTTCATAATTTGTCTTTCATCCTTAAACAGAAGATGCAAAAATAATATTCCTACTTAAAAGCTAAAAGCAATAAGCCCAAGAATCTTTGCAAAACCAATCATCAGAGTCAGAATATATGTACCTTTAAGGAGTTAAAAGATGTAAGCTTAAAAAAGGTGTATTAATTCCAAAAAGAATATGTCTGTAGCAGCCAAGGTTTGGCTTTGAAGTTCAGGAAGTCTGGTATTACATTTACTGCATTAAGTTCTCTAACAGATAACCTCCCCCTCTTTTTTTTTTTAAAGTATTTTTTGAAGGGCCAGGGCTAACATCACCAATAAATATTAATTTCTTCCAAAGACTGTGGAACTTAGGCTGAATTTTGCAAAATAACTCTTTAGGAAATATATTTCTTGGATTCTAACGATTTTCTAAGCTAAATGAGAAACGATTTCAGCCCAGTAAATGTACATACCAATTAAAATTTACATTTTGATTGCAAAAAGTATTGAAAAAAAGTTTTAAAAAATACATCTCATGATTGAGGAAATATGACATCACTATAAGGCAAAATGCCTACATTTAATATAATACCTCTATTGAGATATAATTCACACAATATAATTAACCCATTTAAAGTATATAATTGAATAACTTACTGAATTTTATTATGCTAAAACTTATGTAACATTATCATAATTTTAGGACATTACCCAAAAGAAACCCCATATACCCATTAGCAGTCATTCTCCATTCCTGCTCTTCTTCCTCCCCCCCCCCCCCCCCCCCCGCCAAATTCTCCAGCCTAACCATTCATCAGTTGATGGACATTTGAATTGTTCCCACCTAATGGCTATTATAAATTTACTACTGTGAGCATCTGTGTACAAGTTTCTATATAAACATGTTTTCGTTTCTCTTGGATATGCTTTTATAGAGAGGCAAGTTTGGATTCCTAAGAGACCTTCTTTAAAATTTGGGACATACAAAATATTTTAAATTATTTCACAATCTTATCTTTTTGGCTCTGCATCATGAAATGTTTGCTAAACTGCAAGTCAAGACCTACCTGTGGGTTGTGAAATCAATTTTAGAGGCTCACAGCTACGAGCTTTTAAAAATATAAAATAGAATATACAGAATCTATACTAATAAAAGGGTAATATGCTAACTAGACCAGACATCTTCCAGATGACCTTCCAGACAAAGCCACAGTGGTAGGGCCGAGGCAAAGGCAGTTAAGGGGGTTAGGCTGGCCAGGAGAGAGGAGTTAGGGGGATCAGGCCGGCAGGAGAGAGGAGTTAGGGTGATTAGGCAGAGGTGGTTAGGGGCAATCAGGCAGGCAGAAGTGGTTAGGGATGATTAAAAAAAAAAAAAAAGCAGCAGGTTCTGAAGTTTACCCACCCTGTAGAAGATGGAATCATGGACCCTGCCAACTTTGAGCAGTTTCTTCAGGAGATAATTAAAGTGAATGGAAAAGCAGGGAATCTCGGCAGAGGGGCTGTAACCATTTAAAGAAGCAAGAGTAAGATCACTGTAACATCTAAGTTGCCTTTTTCCAAAAGGTATTTGAAATATGTCACCAAAAAATATTTGAGAATAATCATCTATGTGACTGGTTGCATGTAGTTGCTAACAGCAAAGAGCGTTACAAACTGCGTTACTTCTAGATATACCGGGATGAAGAAGAGCAGAAAGATGAGGATTATAGCTCATTTACCTGGCAAATTTTGTATGAATTCTTAAATAAAACTTGGGAACCAAAAAAGAACAAAAAGAGATCTAAGCTCAATGTAATCTTTAGATTGATGGATACATAACCCTTAAATTCATAGATCCCTATAGGATCAGGGATAGAACTACATTTCAGTATAACTGATTTCCTTGGTAATCTTATGTATTCATCCAAAAACAATATCTAAGAAGGGTGCATAAATTTCATGAGATTGCCAAATGTTTCTGTGCCACAAAAAAGGTTAAGAATTCCTAAGAGGAAGTCTCTGAATTGTAGATCATGAGTTCATATCACTGCTGCCAGAAACTACAAAGCCTTTGGGGTTTGAGCCACAAAATTCTGATAAAGGTGTGCGGGTATAAGAATTCAGTTGAATTTTGCTGTTGCAACACTATTAGGTAAATTGTCAGACTTCATTTAAGATTAGATAGCATGAAATAGGACCATTTAAAAATGGCTGAAAGTCTGAAATCTACGTAGAAAAAAATGTTTTTGCCCCTCTTCGCCACAAGCTTTTTCATAGGAGCCACGGTGGCCTCGGAGACAGAAAGGCAGAAAGGCAGAACTTAGATCTTATAAGGAGTCCTAGCTAATTAAAGCATGTTTTACAAAATAAATAAAAAGCATCTTGAGAAACAAAACCTAGGGATGAGAGGAAATTCCAGATAATGAAACAGTGGGGAAGAAGAAGGGGAGGGTGAAAAATGAAACACTAATAAGCTTACCTCAATATTAAAGAAGGTTTCTTTCCTTTATCTTTTCTACTCTCATATGCATGTGGGTAATCTGCTAAAATTGACTTTATTTACTTAAACAAATTTGTGCCAAGGAAACTTTAAAAACACATCTTTTAAACTTAAAAACAACAAGGTGCCCATGTATGACATTCCCAAATAGTTTGTTTATTCACAAACAAAAAGCTTCTTTACACATAGGCACTGCCTTTGGGATCTCTCTATAGCAGCTCCTAGGAAATTTGACAAACTTGATTATCTGATTTTTCCAATATGCAGAATTTTAAGAGAGGTACTGCAAGGGCAGACACATTGATAGTAGATGAAGAACCATCTGAGAGTGGGAAAAGGCAATGAGAATAGAATTATTAAAACCAAGTACAAGAATTAAAAGCAGAATTGACTTCACCCAATAACACAAATAGTCCTACATAACGCAAGACTCCAGAGGTGCCACTGTATTACTTCCAGAGTGTAATAACTAATCTAGTAATTATGAAGCAATAAAATGAGATGAAATTTTGCTCAGAAGTCAGCATTTCACTGATTATGCGAGTAGAAGTGAGAATGGAAAATGAATGTTGTGAAGTTTGAAAAAGGACCCAGTTGAGAATCAGTCTTACTTGACTACCAATAGTATTCTGGAACAAAAAATTATTGACAACGGTATTGTAAAATTTTATACTATCTTTCTGAATGTTTTTTTTTTTTAAAAAAAAAAACACAACAAAATAAATCCTTTTTTAACTGGAATGTTGACATATTTAAGCGTAATATTGAAATTAACCCTTTCTCCAGGATGGGGTAAGCCACGCCCACCAGCCAATCAGAGCGACTGTATGCAAATTAGCCCAACCAACATGGAGGCCGCCACTCACGGACCTGAGTAAATGGCAGCTTCCATTGCAGCAGGAGTGAAAGTGAAACTACAGCCTGCTCCGCTCCGCTTATCCTCAAGCAAAACACACGTCTGCAACATAATAACAATCATAGAATCCTCGGGAGCTGAAGGAAACAGCAGCCCGGGCCTCACCACTAAGTAACATTGTGTCATTATAGACTCCGTGAGGTGAGGTGAAGCAGAGAGGTGGCTTCGTTACTTAGTAGGCCGGCTTAAAGGAACAGTGTATCAATTATGGAAGATAAACAAACCCCAGAAACCTGTGTCCAGCCAGCGTTGCTGGGACATTGGGTCATTGGAAGCTGTGGGCAGCCTTAAAGCCTGAAAGCGCCAATCAGCCCGTCACCCACACTGGCCATAACCCAATGGGGTGAGGGACGTTCTTGGGGGGCTT
>PVJC01038667.1:5400-16733 GCA_004026665.1 Murina feae | reverse complement strand
TAATTGAGCATATTGGTTCGGGTCAATTTCTGGGTTCTCTATTCTATTCCATTGATCTATATGTCTATTCTTGTGTCAGAATGGCTATCATCAACAAATCAACAAACAACAAGTGCTGGAGAGGATGCGGAGAAAAAGGAACACTCGTGCACTGCTGGTGGGAATGCAGACTGGTGCAGCCACTGTGGAGAACAGTATGGAGTTTCCTCAAAAGATTAAACATGGATCTCCCTTTGACCCTGTGATCCCACTTCTGGGAATATATCCTAAGAAACCAGAAACGCCAATCAGAAAGGACATATGCATCCCTATGTTCATAGCAGCACAATTTACCATAGCAAAAATTTGGAAATAGCCTAAGTGCCCATCAACAGATGAATGGATTAGATGTGTGGTACATCTACACAATGGAATACTATGCTGCTGTAAAAAGGAAGGAGTTCTTAGCATTTGCAGGAGTATGGATGGAGCTGGAGAACATAATGCTAAGTGAAATAAGTCAGTCAATAAAAGAAAAATACCACATGTCCTCACTCATCTATGGATAATAATAACCATTATAAACTGGTGAACAAAAATAGATTCAGAGGCAGAGCAACATCAAACAGACTGCCAAATTACAGCAACAATGACAGGGACAATGGGGCAGGGTTGGGGGTAACAGATCAGACATGGGACTTTTATGCATGCATTTAAGCATAACCAATGAACACAAAACACTGGGGGGTAGGGGAGACGGGGGGAAGGGCAGGGGGAAAAAGAGATATATGTACTAATCTTTGAAAAGCTTTATGTAATAATAATTTTTAAAAATTAAAAAAAAAGTGATACATCACACAAACACATTGAAAGACAAAAATCAAATTACCATATCAATAGACATAGAAAAAGCATTTGACAAAATCCAACACCCATTTTTGATAAAAATTATCAGCACAGTGGGAATAAAGGAAGCATATCTCAACATAATAAAGGTCATAGATGACAAACCTACAGCGAGCATCATACTCAATGGGCAAAAGCTAAAACCATTTCCCCTAAGAACAGAAACAAGATATAGATGTCCACTTTCACTACTCTTATTCAACATTAGAGGCCTGGTGCATGAATTCATGCATGGGTGCGATCTGGCCAGCCTGCCCTGATCGGGGCTGATTGGGCCAGGCGGTGGGAGGGGCTGTGGACGGTTGGCAGGCCATCCCCACCCCTAATTGGGGTAGGGGGGCCGATCAAGGGCGAAGCCAACTGGGAGGAGGGGCTGCAGGTAGTTGGTGGGCTGGCTCCACTTCCAATCTGGGTGGGGGGACTGGTCGGTGGCAGGGTCAGCCGGTGGTTGGCATGCCAGCCCCATCCCCTGGTCCAACTCCCAGTCAAAGAGGCAATTTTCATATTAGCCTTTTATAATATATGATAGTACTGGAATTTCTAGCCATAGCAACCAGTAGAAGAAAACATAAAAGGTTATACAAATTGGAAAGGAGGAAATAAAACTCTCATTATTCTCAGATGATGTGATATTATACATAAAAAAACCATAAAGACTCCACACATGAAAAAAACTAATAGATTTAATAAATGAACTTGGCAGTTTAGCAGGATACAAAAGTAATACCCAAAAATCAATGGCTTTTTTATATACCAATAATGAATTCTTAGAAAGAGAAACTAAACAATCTCATTTATCATTACAACAAAAAATTAAGATACTTAGGAATAAACTTAACCAAAGAGGTAACATTCATGGATTGGTAAAATTAACATCATTAAAATGTCCATACTATCCAAAGCAATCTATAGATTCAATGCAATCCCTATTAAGACACCAACCGCATATTTCACAGATATAGAACAGGCACTCCAAAAATTTACATGTAACCAAAAAAAAAAAAAAAACCCCGAATAGCTACAGCCATCTTGAGAAAGAACAACAAAGGTGGAAAAATCACAATACCAGATATCAAGTTGTACCACAAAACCACTAGAATCAAAACAGCCTGGTACTGGCACAAGGACAGGCATATAGATCAATGGAACAGAACAGAGACCCCAGAAATCTACCCAAGTCATTACGCTCAATTAATATTTGGCAAAGGAGGCAAGAGCATACAATGGAGTAAAGATAATCTCTTCAATAAATGGTGCTGGGAAAATTGGACAGAAATATGCAAAGCAATGAAACTAGACCACAAACTTACACCATATACAAGAATAAACTCAAAATGGATAAAAGACTTAAATGTAAGTCGTGCAACCATAAAAATCCTACAAGAAACTACAGGCAGCAAAATCTCAGACCTCTCTCATAACAATATGTTTACGGATACATCTGCAACAAGGGAAACTAAGAAAAAAATAAAGAAATGGGACTACATCAAAATAAAAGGCTTCTGCACAGCAAAAGGAGCCAACAAAATGAAAAGGGAGCCTACTGACTGTGAGAACATATTTGGCAATGATACATCTGATAAAGGGTTAATATCCAAAATATATAAGGAATTCATACAACTTAACAAAATGAAGACAATCCATTTAAAAAATGAGCAAATAGACACTTCTCCAGAGTGGACATACAGATGGCCAATAGGCATATGAAAAAATGCTCAAAGTCACTGATCATCAGAGAGATGCAAAATAAAATGACAATGAGGTATTACTTCACACCTTTCAACAAATGACAAGTGCTGGTGAGGAATGGAGAAAAGGGAACTCTAGTACACTGCGGGTAGAAATGCAGACTGATATAGCCATTATGGAAAACAATATGGCGTGTCCTCAAAAAATTAAATATGGAACTTCCTTTTGACCCAGTGATCCCACTTCTATGAATATATCCTAAGAAACCTGAAACACCAATCAGAAAAAGAGCATGCACTGCTGTGTTATTAGCAGCACAATTTACAGTAGCTAAGATTTGGAAACAGCCCAAGTGCCCATCAGTAAATGAGTAGATAAAAAAGCTGTGGTACATTTATACCATGGAATGCTATGCAGCAATAAAAATGAAGGATCTCTTAACTCTTTGAGACAGCATGAGGGATGTAGGGAGTTTTATGCTAAGCAAAATAAGCCAATCAGAGAAAGACAAGTATCACATGATTTCACTCATATGTGGAATCTAATGAATAAAATAAACTGATGAACAAAATAGATCCAGAGACACAGATGCATAGAACAGACTGCAGAATCTCAGAGGGAATGCGGGGATGGGTGGGAGGGAAGAGGTTAACCAAAGACCTGGATGCATATATGCATAATCCAGCATATACAGACAATAGGGTGGTGAAGGCCTGGGGCAGGGGGCAGGGGCGGGCTCCTAGCTGGGTCAATGGGGAGGGGGAAGGGGAGTATATATGATACTTTCAACAATAAAGATTTTTTAAAATAATAAAATAAAAGTATTCTGGAATTATGGTTAATATACTGAACCGATATAAACCGATTTGGGAACAACTGACATCTTTACAATAGTCAATCTACCTTTCCATAAGTAGAGGATATTATTCTCCATGTATTTAGAAGTTTTTAATGTTTGTCAATAGGCTGCTATTATATATTTATGTTTATTAATTAAGTAGGTGCAAAGGAGTAGCTTAATAATCTTTTAAATTTTCTTCTATAATTATTCACTTCTATCCTACATTCCATAAACTGTACCTGATTGAAATGTACCTGAATCAAATGCACACTCTGTATTTTAAAATGTAAGGCCTCAGATAGGAGAGCTTCAGAAAAATAAAACAAGAACAATATACTGATTTCCAATCTGACTGAACCACATCCAACACGGCCAGAGGTGATCCTGAGGAGGGGCAGTGAAGGATTAAAGAAGACAGACAAGAGAAGATAATTGGGACCAGGTAGATCACTGTGCCTGGTGAGGAAACAGTGACACAGCCTGTAAGCCAAAGCTTTATTTTACAATCAGATCACACAAAGCAAAACAAGGGCAAGATATTTACAATGTTCTTGCAAGTTTCAAATCTGCTTCTTTACTATTGTTGCCAGTCTCTGACCTCTATCAAGCTTTGCTTAGGCAGCACTTGTGGCACCTCCTGCAGCCCACATTCCCCAGCTACCTAGGACTGCAGGGTTGGACTATAAGGTCAAGCTTACAACCATAGCCTTTTGGCTATAATTGTACTGGGAGGACTTTGCTTTTCAAGCTGGGACTCGTATGTGGCTTTGCCACAAGTCAGTCCAAGGCTTGACCCTATCCAAACGCTATAGCCGCTTCTCCACATCTGACAATCGTTAAGCCCAGATTTCGAGATCCCCAAAGATCACCAGGGAGTCGAGTCCTATGCAAAAGCAAAGAGCCTTTATTTGAGCTAGCTCGAGCTCCGTCTCACACACCCACGGGCGCTGCGGCGAGATGCAGAGAGAGCGTGAGTTTCAACAGAACAAAGGTTTTATAGGGGGTCTAGAGGCAGTTGGGGGGGGGGTGATGCTCGTGGCCTCTGCTGACTGGTCGAGTGAGGGCCGGGGTCTGATTGCGCAGGTGGCTGGATGCGGTTAGCTCTCTTCCATATTCCTGCAGCCCAACTCAGAAGTGAGTTAGGCAGGGTTGGGCAACTGGCGGTCTTTCTCGGAAAGGGGTCATGTAGAATACATAGTTACACAAGATGGAGGATACAGAACAATAGGAACAGTTTGAAGTCAGTCTTGCACTGCCTTTTCACAATCTATTCATTTTTCTTTTCCCTGCTGTCTTGGTCATGGTTCTCCAGAAAAACAGAACTAGAAAAACAGATTAGATATAGATGATAGATATAGATATAGATATAGATATAGATATAGATATAGATATAGATATACATAAACATATACATATGTAATGTATTATGAGAGTTTGACTCACATAACTATGGGGGTTGAGAAATCCCATAATCTGCTGTCTGCAAATTGGAGGCCCAGGAAAGCCACTGGTGTAAATCTCAATCTGAAGAACCAGGAGCACCAGTATCTGAGGGCAGGAGAAGATGGGTGTTCCAGCTCAAGCAGACAAAGCAAATTCACCCTACCTTCACAGTTTTGTTCAATTTGGGCCCACAACAGATTGGATGATACCCACCCACATTGATGGGGGTAATCTTCTTACTCATTCTACTCATTCAAATGCTAATCTCTTCTGAAAACAACCTGATAGACACACCCAGAAATAATTGTTTACCAGCTCTCTGAGCATCCCTTAGCCCAGTCAAGTTAACACATAAATTAACCATTATTCCACCCTATCTGCAGACACACTTGCCATTTTATTCCAGTAAATAGCACAAGGTCAGGTGAATGAATAGCTCTGACTATCTCCATTCTGGAGCATTATGTATAACTGATTCCTCCATTCTTGTATCCCTTTCTTTGTGTTCCTTTGTGAAAATTCCAAGAAAAGTCAGCAATTTGGCCAGAGACCCTGTTCTGTTCCAATACACTTCATCTGTGTCAGCCCTGCCATCTCCGAAGATGGAGCCAAAATTCCACTCTCAGATTATTTTGCAAAGGACTGCTGGATAGGAGTCAGTAAGTATATCAAGCTTTTTTTTCCCCCTCTCAGCCTCTGCTTTTGTGAACGTTTATTTACTTCAAAATCCAGACAAAACATTTTAATTTAATTAAAATGTAATTTCCCCAAGTGCTCTGTGCCTATAATAATTGTTCTTCTCTAGAGATAATTTTTTGTTTTCTGAGAAGAACATGCACAGCATTTTCTGAGCCTCGGGCACACTGTGGCCTCAGCTCCCTCTGCAGAGCAGCTCCACCTCCCAGCTCTGGAGGCTGTAGATGAGAGGGCACAGCAAGGATATGATCATACTGAACTGAGTGCAGACCACTCCCTCCAACACGAAGCCTGAGTTGGGGCCGATGTCCCTGAACAGAGCCATCCCATAGAACAAGTGCACCACAGTGAGATGGGAAAAAGCTTTGCCCTGGCCCTCAGAGGAGCAGATGCTCAGCAAGGCAGACATGATTCTGGAGTAGGAGAAGAGGATCAGGGGAAGTGTCAGAAGCCCCAGAAAAGCACTGGACCCTGAGAGAAGGAGTTCTTTGGCAGTGGAACAGAGGAACAGGACAGAGGGAAGAGCCAAGACAGCTCACAGCAGAGATGGGAGATAATGGTGGACTCACAAAAATGTAACTTGTGGATGAAAAGATTATTCCCTAGTGAGTTAGAAACCCCATCATTCAAGCCACACTGACCATTGCAGTGCAGAGACCTGTTCATGACCACAGTGCAGAGCAGCAGGTGGCAGACAGCAGCATAGTGGTCATAGGCATGGGAGAGAGAAGATGGGTTTCAGCACACCCAAAGAGGAGAAAAAGGATGGGGCAGTTTCTCAGGAAACTCTGAGATATCTTTCGTATGAGGAAGGAAGTTCTATAGCATTTGGGGCATAATAACTAAGAAGCAGATATCTAGGATGGACAGGTGTGCGAGGAAGAAATGCATGGATATGTGGAGGTGGTAGTCCCCTCTGATCACCAAGATCATTGTCAGCAGGTAAAGCCCCAGGAACAGCACAAAGAGCAGAGCCTGGATGAGGGAGCCAGCAGTTAGTCCGACAAGGATGGACTCGGTGAACAAAATGAGATTATTCATGAATGTTTATAAATTCCACTCCTAGAGAAAAAATCAACTGTATTATGGAATCTGAGTAATTTCTAGTGATCAAAATGCCATCTCCATACCCTAAGACTTCTAAGACTATACTTCTTTCAGCTTCAGAATAGAAAAGGAACCGTTGAGTAATTTCAATTGAAACAGCTCTGGGTCAAATTGGTAAAAATATGTTGAAGTCCTAACCCCCCATAACCTCATAATATGACTTTATTTGGATATATAGTGTCATTGAAAATGTAACAAGCTAAGATGAGGTCATACTGCAGTAGAGTGGGCTCTTAATCCAATATGACTGATGTTTTTGTAAGAGAGTGGAGAACACCATATGAAGGCAGACACACAGAGTGAAGACAGCCGTGTGACAACAGAGGCAGAGACTGGAGTGATGCACCTGCAAGCCAAGGAATGCTAAGGATTGACAGCCATCCCCAGAAGCTAGGAAGAGACAAGGAAGCATTCTTCCCTACAGGTTTCATGGGGATTGTGACTTATATAGTCAACAGAACTGTAAGACAATAAATTCCAATTGCTTGAAGCCACCCAGTTTCCGTACTTTATTACATTAGTCCCAGGAAGCTAATTCAGTGATTTTCAGGGTTTCTGCCCCTTGGTCCTTCCAAGCAGACCTCACTAGTTCTGTCAGTGAATATAGCAAATATCTTTGGACCCTAAATCAGATTATACACTTTAAGGTATACTTATGAGAACAAGCAAAGAATGCTTCAAATAAAATTGGTTTTAAAAAATAGATATTTAGTCACAAGTCATTTTATATTTGGATTCGGGTCTTAAAGCCAAGAACTATAGAACTCAACCATGTAATCACAGACATTCTGAGTTTTGGATAAAGACATGGAAAAGGAACTTGGATGATGCTACCGGAGATTGCAAGAGGCTTTCCAAACACTTCAGGATTTCTTCAAGGGGACCCTATCTCTCCAAACTCATGCAAGTAAAACTGGAAAAATATTGGGTGGGAATGCCTCAGGAAAGTTTGCTCCATTCCCAGGCCACTGAGAACATGCTCTCACAGCATCTCACAGTGGGGATATGGAGGCCCACAGACATGAACTGACTTGCTCTGCAGCACTCAGCTGTCAGTGGAACAGCTGGGAGTTAAACTGAATGCTTTACTCTTAGTCAGTGATCTTGCCATCATAGCACATCCAGCAAATGGACAACATATTTTTCAGTTATTTAACATATGTTTAGAAAACTGTGTAACATGGCACTGTGCTTAAAATACAAAAGCTGGACCAGAGAAGTGAAAGCTACGTGAACTTGAGCAAGTTACTCAACCATTTTATAGACATGAAAGTCAATTTTCACTGTCATACAACGGGACAGTTACGTCTTCTCACATGATTGACATGAACTTATTTAAAAATGCTTATGCTCCACAGGTGTGGCTCAATGGTTGAGCCTCAACCTATGAACCAGGAGGTCATGGTTCAATTCCTGGTCAGGGAACATGCTCAGGTTGTGGGCTTGATCCCCAGTAAGGGAGGTGGAGGTGCAAGAGGCAATTGATCAATGATTTTCTCTCTCCTTCTCTCTTCCTCTCTGAAATCAATAAAAATATATATTTACAATTTTTTAAAAATGCTTCTTAGTGGTTGAAGACCAAACTCTAACATTAACTTGCTTATTTGGAGACTGTGATGGAATCACTTTCATCTTACTCTTAGTGTTATCTCATGACCTGATAATTAAATGCTCATTAAGTATTTCATTTCCTTCCCTTTATTTTGTTGCTGTTGTTATTGTCTTTACTGACTCAAAAATATCTAGGCCATGACTTTTAACTATGTCTACATTTTTCACTGGAGCCTGAACTGGGTTATTCTAACTACCTTCCTAGCAGCCGAGGATATTTTTTCCATTGATATTTAGAGAGTGGAAGGAGAGGGAGAGACAGAGAGAAACACCAATGTAAGAGAGACACATCGGTTGGTTACCTCCCACATGCTCCTGACCAAGGATGGGAGCCTGCAACTGAGGTACATGCCCTTGACTGGAATCAAACCTGGGACACTTCAGTCCAAAGGCCAATGCTCTACTCACTGAGCCAAAACAGCTAGGGTCTTAGCAGTCTTTTCAAAACCAGTCTCCATACCCATAACCTTTTTCCCTTGTCAGTCCATTTTATGCTTGCTATTTTATAAAGCAGGTAGTGATGACCAGGTTAGACAAGTTACAGTAGAGAAAATTCAAGGGGAAATAAGCCTTTGAAAGAGTATTCAACTTCACAGTTAAAAAATAATCAAATAATTAACAGGAACATGGATCCAATTTTGTGATTTTTCAAAAAAGTTTACAGTAATCATCTTAGGAAGACTCTGATACGGGCGATATCTACACATTATTGATAGCATTGTGAACTGCACACTATGAGGCAGCAATCTATAAATCCTTGGATTTATGCTAAAAATATAATTCAAAGGACCTTAAATGTGACATATCAAATGATGCACCCTGCATTAAATGTTCAAAAAATGGAAATAATACCTCCATATCTCAGAATGTCTAAATACCAATTGGATAGAATATGTAGCCAATAAAATCTATAATAATAATACAGAGTTAATATGCTATTAGACCAGATGACGGAACGGCCTTCCTGAATGACCAGTGGGCAGGGCTGTGGGGCCACGAGGCAGCTGGGGCTGCAGGGCCAAGCCCCTTGCATGAATTTCATGCATCGGGCTTCTAGTAATAATCATAAAAACTATGGGGTAGCATGGAACCATACCAACAGTGGCTGCAAAAACCGAATATGAAATTTCTCTTTCATATGATTAGAACTAGTCTTCAAGACTCTATGCTATGGTCTCCCTCAAAACTCTAACTCCCTCTTCCTTTCAAAGTGCTTCCACCATATTTCTGGTTTTAACAGCACACTTACGTTCCTTTCTACTTTGATCATACATCCAAACAATGTATTTGCTCCTCAAAAAATTAACAATAGAACTACAATATGATCCAGCAAGCCCACTTCTGGGTATTTACCCAAAAATTAACAAAGAAAAGCATAATTTAAAAATCTATACATAATCCCATTGTTCATTGCAGCATCATTTACAATAGCCAAGATATGGAAACACCCTATGTGTGTCCATTGATAGATAAATGAATAAAGAAAATATGATATGTAAATACACACACACACACACATATTTTAGAGGCCCAGTGCACGAAATTCATGCACATGTGTGTGTGTGTGTGTGTGTGTGTGTCCCTCAGCCCAGCCTGCACACTCTCCAATCTGGGACTCCCTGAGGGATGTCTGACTCACAATCTAGGACTGCTGGCTCCCAATGCTTGCCTGCCTGATTGCTCCTAACCACTTATGCCTGCCAGCCTGATCACCCCCTAACCACTCCCCTGTCAGCCTGTTCGATGCCTAACTACTCCCCTAACTTCCATCCCTTGCCAGCCTGGTCCCCCCAACTGCCCTCCCCTGCAGGCCTAATCCCCCCCAACTGCCCTCCCCTGCAAGCCTGGTCCCTCCCAACTTCCCTGCCCTGCAAGCCTGGTCCTTCCCAACTATCCTCCCCTGCAGGCTTAGTACCTCCCCCCAACTTACTTCCCCCGCAGGCCTGGTCCCGGCCTCTCCTGCAAGCCTGGTCCCTTCCAACTGTCCTCACCTTCTAGCCATCTTGTGTCCACATGGGGGTGGCTATCTTGTGTGTGTTGGAGTGATGGTCAATTTGCATATTACCTCTCTATTATATATATAATCCCATTTTAGTGGAATATTATTAAGCCATAAAAAGAATGAAATTTTGCCATTTGCTACAACATGAATAGAATTTGAGGACATTATGCTAAGTGAAATAAGTCAGAAAAGGACAAATACCATATGATTTCACTTATATATGAAATGAAAAAAAAACCCACAAGTTCATAGATACACAGAACAGATTGGTATTGGCCAGAAGTGAGGGACAAAAATGGGTGAAGGAGATCAAAAGGTATAAACTTCCAGTTATAAAATAAATAAGTCATGGGATGTAATGTACAGCATAGTTAATAACATACTGCATATTTGAAAGTTGAGAAAAGATCTTAAAAGATCTTAAAAGATCTTCTCATTACACAAAGAAATTTGTAACTATGTATGATGACAAATGCTAACTAGATTTAGTGTGGTGATTATTTCACAAAACATACAAATATCAAGACATTATGTTACACAACTGAAACTAATATAATTATATATGTCTGTTATCTACTCTAATAAAAGAGTAATATTGAAATTGATGGTTTCTCTGGGACGCCTAAGCCATGCCCACCAGCCAATCAGAGCAGCTGTATGAAAATTAACCCGGCCAAGATGGAGGCTGGCAGGGAGGCTCTGCCCTAGGGCTGGAGGCCTCCGCCGGGCGTGCACAAGCATCGTTGGCTGGCATGGCAGGCACTCTGTGCCAGGTGTGTTGGCTCAGTGGTGGGGGTTGAGGGGTACCCCCGTGGGGTCATGTGCAAGCATCTGCCCTCAGTCCATTGCCTGGCTGCACCCCAGGGGCCTCCACGGGGTGTGCAGGAGCATCTGCCACCCCAAGTGGAGTCTCGCGCACACCCCGCGTGGGCCCCCACCTCTGAGGGGACACACCTGGCGCGGAGCTGGGTGGCGGGCCGGGGGTGGATACTGGTGCACGGTCCCTCAGGGGGCCCTGCTGCTCAGCGGACACACCCGGGGTGGAGCCGGGTGGCAAAC
>PVJC01038666.1:0-16649 GCA_004026665.1 Murina feae | reverse complement strand
TGACAACATACACTTCCAGCATGAACATGACTTTGTCTCTTGCAACCTGAAAATGCCTAACTAGCTCGAGGCAGTTGGGAACCAGTATCAACAGCCACCTACCAAGTTAGGCCCAAACAAATGGGAAGGTCTTTTATCAGTTCTCCATTTTATGGATCTCTCCCCTCCTTTCATCCTTCCCTCCCTCCTTCCTTCCCTCCTTTCTTTCATCCCTCCTTCCCTCCCTCTCTTTCTCAGGTCACTCTAGAATGCTCCAACTCTGCTTCTATTACCTACTCTCTACTCCGGGTTAGGGTTTCATGAATGGGGGTGCAGGGATAAACTGAAATATACCATGTATCATTCATTATATTATGTTGGCGTCAAATGGGACAAAGACAAAAAATAGTGCAAGCTAAATGTGTTTGTGCCCTTTCATGAAAATAACTGGTGTTATGATGTGATGTGCTCTACTGGAGCAATGACTTGCACAAATCAATCGTGTGGGTTGTGGGGGAGTGAGCACAGTGAGGAGGGTGAGCTGGGAATTGGCTGGAGGGACAGGCCATTTGACCACAATGCAGCCCAGAGCTGAACAGAGGAGGAATCTGCTGTCACAGGTCCACAGCCAGGCGCAAGTGCTGACAGTGTATGTGTTCACAAATAAATTTACTCCCTGCCCAGCCAGTGTGGCTCAGTGCTTAAGCTTCGACCTATGAGCCAGGAGGATATGGTTTGATTCCTGGTCAGGGCACATGCCTGGGTTGTGGGCTCAATCCCCAGTGTGGGGTGTAGAGGGAGGCAGCTGATCAATGATTCTCACCATTGATGTTTCTATCTCTCGCTCCCTCTTCCTTCCTCTCTGAAATCAATAAAAATATATTTTAAAAAATTTACTCCCATGGCTTGAGTGTGTGTCCTTCCTGCTTTGTCTACCAAGGGCCATAGGAATCTCCCAAGCAGTGCTGCTCTCCTCTTTCCATTTTGGCTTTTGTTCATTCATGGCTTTTGGTGCCTATAGCTCTTGCCTTCTGTCTTCTGTAAGTACTCTTCTGAACCACTCTCCTAGTTTTGACCTTCTCTGCATTTTTTCTGAAACTTACCAAACATACAATATCTGATCTAGTTGACCAGCTGCCATCATTATGGTGACCCTTCCAGGCAGAGTCCTAACTCTAAGCCAACTCCAATCACCTGGAGCTAAACCTCCAGGGTCATGTGTACCAAGCATGGCATGAAATATTTAAAGAAAACACACCCCAAAACAAAAATGTTTTAACTGTCTTGTTCTGGAGGTGACTTCAATAGGCACTCGGAGTCATGACATCCTGAGTAAGCCCCATGAGGTTACCAGGTCATTGCCAACCCTCTTTATTAGGCACAATTAAACAACATCAGAAGTCATACTGACTTAAGTGGAGCTTTACAGCTCGAGAAGAATGAATAATGACGAATGACCTCAACTCTATATTCCACTTTATTTTTTCAAAGCACTTACATCCATTGAAAAATGGGGATAGTTTAATAGTCTCTCAGGTATAGTACTCCTGCTGCTAGAGAAAACAGACCAAACACAGCCCTTAGGATCAGTAATTTGATTATTTTTAATTTCCATAACATCCCTCAGCTGACTGGGCACCAGAGCTTCTGCGCTACAAGCCCCATGGACGATGTGACAGGGGACACCAGTGGAGACTGAGCATTCCCATTACTTTGAGGAGAAAGACCTCTGCTGCATTCCACTTGGTTTCAGAGATTTGAAAAGAGGCCCAAAGTCTGAAAATCATAACAAAAACTAATAAAAAAAACCTAGTGGAAAACAAGTCTATCAAGACAGTTTTGTTGAGAAAGCCAAAAAATAAAAATTCCTTCCTTAATCCCTGAAGTCTACTGCGATATTTACCTTCTGGTCTTGTCCTTTAAAAAAAATTCTCAACTTCCAGTCAACACATCTGCCTGCCTCATTTGGAATTAGGAACACATTTCTGGTTGTACTCTCCAAAGCACACTGGGACACAGATCACATGATCCCTAAGGAACTCACCCAGGGTTTGACCTTAGTAGAATCCAGAGTGTTCTGCATACTAGAGCCAAGACATTAGAAGACTGATTGTATTATGCAGTTTATTTTATATTACCTCAACTGAGATCTGAAAATGCAGCATTTCACTCTTTCTAAGGTTAGAGGCATGTGAGAGTCTCCTACCTTTGTAGGTCTGTGACAAAGGCTTTACATCCTTATCTGAATACTGTATTAAATACTTAAAATTTTCAATGAGGGTAGACATTATCACACATAATAAAGTAATAATAAAAGGTATGGAAGAAAATTTGGGGAGGTGATTAATATGGCTCTGATGGTGGTAATGGTTTCACAGGTGTAATTTATCCCCAAACTCATTAAATATGCACAGTTTGCACTAGTTGGCTTGGATCAGTGGTTAGAGCATCGGCCCTCGGACTGAAGGGTCATGGGCTTGATTCCAGTCAAGAGTACATACCTAGGTTGCAGGCTCAATCCCTGCCCTAGTCCGGGCGTGTGCAGGAGGCAACCAATCAGTGTGTCACTCTCACATCGATGTCTCTCTCTCTCTGTCTTTCCCTCTCCCTTCTACTTTCTCTAAAAATCAATGAAAAAAATATCCTCAGGTGAGAATTAAAAAATAAACAAAAAATAAAAAGAAATATGCACAACTCTTTACATGTCAAGCATGCCTCAATAAAGTGAACTCTCCCATGATATACTAAGTCTAGCGAATGTAAAATATTTTTAAGTATAACTTAATAAGCAAGTTTTTAAAAGTATTTTCATACTACACACATATTTAAATTCTAAATTTTCTAAATATATACCGATTTGTTCCTATATTTCATCTGAAAATATTTTGTGAACATAAGTTTAAATTATAAGTAAACTGTCTGAAAGTTCATGTAAATAATTATTTATTATATGTATGTGTATTGCCTGCCATGTGACATATATTTACAGCTGCAGATGAAGTGCCAATAAATCTTCAGTTGAAGGAGAACCAGTTCTCCATCGTTAAGTCTAACCATCTTGTACAAGAGGAAAATGAATTATGTGGCACAGGCTCCAGAGTAGGCAGACTCGCCCTCAACTCATAGCTTTACGCTTGGGCACAGTATCTCTCAGGTCCTTAACTTCTAAATCTGTAAGATTGAGAGGACGTATATATGCCTTCGTGAAGATTAAGTATAAGCGTGAAAGTAAGGCCCTTGACAAATGTTACAATATCATAATGAGAATTATGAAAATGTCTTTAACTATAACTTAGTAACTTACCTTTTAACTTAAAAAAAATCTAATTTAAAGAGAATAGAAGACTTTCTTGAAAAGGTACTTTTACTTATTTACATAAAAACTGTCATTTTTGTAAATGCCGCAAATTTTGTAGGCAGCACTAATTAACATGCCAATTTTTTCCAATGTAGATGATCATAGACTCTCTATCAAATATTTTATAATTATGTAGCTCTACAGGGTGGGGCAAAAGTAGGTTTCCAGTTGTATCTACTTTCGAATGCAGTAAGAAAATAATAATATAAAATAATTATTGCACTCGAAAGTGCAATAATTTTGTCCCACCCTGTACAGTTACAGTATTCATATATTTTCATGTTTTATACTATTGGTAGATTTTAATTAGTGAGATAAGGTTTGTTTTTTTGTTAGCTTGCTTTAGTCACAGTCATCTTTGGAAGATACCATCACCTTCATTTCTAAACATTTCTAGGATCAGCAATGCTTCCATTCAATTCTTTGTGAAATAAGGAGCGAAAAGAAAATTTTGATACAAGGTGGAAGATGCATGGAATCATGACCCACAGTTTACTCAAAGACTGTGGTCAAACGATCTTAGAAAAAAAAGATTGAAGACTCTATCTTGTTGTCTTGCTTGCCTTTTAGTGCTCAGGTAAGTAGTGGCTAGGGAGAAAAAAACCACTGGTCACTGTATATTGTGGACTAAATACCTCAAAAGTTACCTATCTATCACTCAAGTAAAGTCAGTGCCCAGTCTTCAGTGGATTGCCTGTATTTCTGTCAGGTAGACCTGGTTTCCAACTCTTATGGACAAGGATGTTTCATGAAAAAGAAAAGAAAGCAAAACTCCTCTGTTCCCTGTGCTTCTTCCCAATTCTAGCTCCTCCTGTCTGGCCAGGGGAGGGGTTGCAGCTCTGCTGGCCCCGAGGACACACAGACCAGAAGGGCAGAGCACACAACCTCTGTGTTCACCCTGTGCTCAGACCACGTGGACCCACAACCACTCTTCACTTCATTATTACTATGCCAGAGTTTAGAGTTCATATGGGTACAGATTATTTTGGAAAGAGACTACAGTGGGAAGGCCTCAATCATTAGAAAACATGCCCCTCTGAGCATATTAGAGTCTGCAGAGCTTGTCGGAGAAATGAGCAACATTTGAGAAGCCCTGGTATCCTACAGAACCCTCTATCATTCACCGCCTCTTCTCTACAGCTTCATCGGCTTTCACTGGAGCCCTGCAAGGTCCTGGTCCTCTTTTCTCCAGACTGCCTTTACACTGTGCCATTTCTTAATACAGTCACCAAAACGATCTTTCTAAACCACTAATCTAATCATACTCACTAGGTCTAAAATCGATCAGTGGCTTATTATCAAGTCAAGAAAAAAAAAAGTGAATTCTTCAACATGGCATATAAGGCCCTGCATTATCTGCCTTTGGACTCATCTTCCCAAAGTTCTCCCTAATACCCCAACTTAATTGCATTTCCCAAGTCCCCCTCCCCTGTTACTTAATATGGCAGTTTCTCAACCTCAACACTATTAACATTTTAGGTAAGATGATTCCTTCTTTGTTAGGGGTGGGAGGTGGGGTGAGGGGGGGGGTTGCCCTTTGGATTGTAGGTGTTCAGCAGTATCCCTGTCTTTTACCCACTAAATGTCAGCAGTATGTCGCCACCCCCAATCACAACAATACAACATTTCTCCAGACACTGCCAATGGCCCCTAGAGGATAAAATCACCCCAAACTGAGAACCACTGGCTTACATCCTTGCCTATATATATGTTACTCTCTTATTGAAACAGCACCTACCTTTCCCCTTCACCCTGTCCTGAATTTCTTCACCTGTTAACTCCTGAACTTGAAATTTCAGCTCAGCTGTCCTCTTAACTTCCTCTCACTTCCAATAGGAGTAAGTGACCTTTTTCTGAGTACCTTCAGTACTCTGTGCTCAAGCCAATCACTGTCAAACAACATCAAACTGTTGTAAGTGTCCTTTCCCTACGGACTGCCTGTGCTGTGAGGGCAGGGCTGAGTCTCTGGCCATTATATCTCCAGCACCTGGCACAATACAGCTATCGAAGCAGGTGAAAAATAAATACAACTATCTAATCTAATAAAGGCGTAATATTGAAATTGGCCATCCCTTTGGGACACCAAGCCATGCCCACCAGCCAATCAGAGTGACTGTATGCAAATTAACTCAGCCAAGATGGAGGCTACCATTCACGGAGCTGAGTAAACAGGCAGCGTCCGTTGCAGCAGAAGTGAAACTGTTTGCAGCCAGAGAACATATTTGCAACATTGTCTCAATCATAGAAGCCTCAGGAGCTGAAGCAAACAGCAGGCTGCCAGACTACTAAGCGCAACATTGTTTCATTATAGAAGCCAGAGCTGAAGCAGAGAGGAGGTTTCCTTACCCGCCTAGGCCTCGGCTTAAAGGAACAGTGTATCAATTACAGAAGATAAATAAACCCCAGAAACCTGCTTCCAGCCAGCCTTGCTGGGACATTGGGACAATGGGAGCTGTAGGCAGCCTGAAAGCGCCCCTCAGCCCATCACACAGGCTGGCCACACCCCAATGGGGTGAGGGACGCCACTGGGGGGCTTGGCCAGCCTGCAAACAGCCATCAGCCCCTCACCCAGGCTGACCAGGCACACCAGCAGGTGGACATCCCCCGAGGGGTCCCAGACTGCGAGAGGGCACAGGTTGGCCTGAGGGACCTCCTGAGTGCATAAATTTTTGTGCACCGGGCCCCTAGTTCTGAAATAATCATGGCAGTTAGAAAAACACGCAAGTGGCGGAGGTAGAAGAAGGTACAGGGGAGATAAATGGTAATGGAAGGAGACTTGACTTGGGGTGGTGAACACACAATATACAGGTGATGTATTATAGAATTGTACCTATAATTTAACCAATGTCTCCCCAATAAATCCAATTAACAAACAAACAAAAAACAGGTACGTCGCATAAGCAGTTCAATTTAGTGCCCTTAGGTTTTAGAAAGATGCTAAAGCCTCATGTTGTATCAGAGGTTATGTCTAATTTTTACGGAAAAATAAAGAGAGAAATTAAGAATTTGGGAGCTAACTCACAGCTTGTAAGTACCGGAAAGACAAGATGGGGCCGCTCCATGCCCCATAAGCATTTCTGTCTTCAAAATCTCCTTCTTCAAGCAAGAACTGTTGGCCTTTAAAATGTTCTTTTTCATAGGCAACCCACCTAGAAATACAGAGGACACCAACTGAGCCATTAGTCAAACTGTAATCAAGAACGCAAGGAAAACAATCACGATAAAGCACCCTGTTGCACACCACAGTGTTTTAAAAAGCACCGTATTTGTTTTGTTACCATTTACAGAGGCAAATGGTATACACTTCATGGATCAATCATTTTTATAGTTTGCAGTCTCTCCCACTGAAAGGTCAACTGTTGCAGAACAAAGCAGTGCTTGTTAATGCATGTGGGGTGGCCTGGTACCACATCTCAAAATGGTTGAGGAACAGTTTACCAACTAAAAAATAATGGAAAGCACCAATAGGCAATGAGACAAGTTACAAACCCACACTGAGATGCAAAGACAGTCACTCCTGGTGTGCTGATGAAGCCCTCTGGAATGACAGCATGATTACTGCATGAAACATGCATGTAGGTTCAGATTCAAGGAGCCTCTCACCAGGCTTCAGATCTAAAACACATCACACCGGGGTTTAGCAAAGAGAACTGGGAAGTGCGACCGAGCTGGTGTTAGCCTTGGTGGCCTTTGTGCACGCAGAGACTTCTGTACGTGTTTATGGTGGGAAGTGTGCTTCCACCATTCTGTCAGTACGTTTCAGGGGCGCAGGCTTCTTGACTTCTAATCTACACCATTAGCCATTAAGCTCCTCCATGAAACCTGCATTTTTACGGAGTAATTGGCGTAGCTAATGCAGTGTGGGCAAAGATGTGTCACAGTGTGTGTTGACGCGCTTAAACCCTCCCTTCAGCCATGCTGTGTGACCAGTGTGGGACCCGCTCCTCTGGTACATGTCAAGGTGACTATTTTGGGCTCCTGAGTTTGGGACTTCTGAATCCTGGAGTTTGGCAAACTGAAGCCTGGTAAGGCTACTACCGTTTATTTCCTTTCTCCACCCCTACTATAGTTGTGAAGATATAAAAAATATCCCACAGAACTGTTTCCGTAGGATGCAAAACTGCAGGAGCTGCTCAGTCATGAACCCTCTCTCACTTTGTGCTGCAGGTGTGCGTACAGCAGGGGAAGGGGAGCACATGAGTCGGAATAAACATATCTTATACATCTTAATATATTTGTAATGTGGACAGAAACTAGCATTACTTTATTCTGAAGCTATTATGTAAAAATAATTCTTATAAGAAAACTTTCCAATTCTAAGCTTTCTTTTATATAAATGAGGCTACTCGAAGCAAGCTTTTAATGCATTTGAATGGGAAAATGAATAAAAGGTACAGAGGACCTTAATATTAAATGAGATCAGTAAATTTTCATATAATGACAGCTGAAAATCCTCTGCCCAGTTTCTCTGAATAGATTTGATTAATATTCAATGTATATATCCATTTGAGATATTAAAATGTAGATGTTATCAGAGAAAAATTAAGAAACATCAACCTCACTTTCCCCAGATCCCTCAATATGGGAAAGAGATGAGGAAGAGCCCTCATATACCACATATAAACAGCTGACAAAAGTGAAAAATGGTAGAAACGCAGAAAAAATAATGAAGTTAGCTGTTTATCTCTCAGTGGGGATGTCACATTTTTCTCTGCAGTTGCCATATAAAAAGTGTGTATGTTGTATTGTAAGCCATAATATTTTGAGATTTTTATAAAATAATTAAAGAAAAGAACAATGAAAATCACAATCTAGTTAATGGGAAACATATTTGGACCCCAGAGGGAAGAAAAGGCAGAAATATTTAGCAAAGAATTAACAAGAAGCATATGTGTTCACAAATCAGAGGACACCGCAAATAATACAACACAATAGAAATGTGTTTGTCCAAAGCATATTTGTTCTTCAAGCCCCTAATAAAAATTTAATATTCAAAAATAATTACAAAATAAAATTGAAAGAAAAAATTAATTGTATTTTTTATGAAAATATATTTACCAAAACAAACAAAAAAAAAGAGATGATTACCAAAATGTCAGACTAATTATGGATATGACCCAACTATCTAGCATATTGCATAGTCTCTCATAATTCCAATTTGGTTGGTATGGCCATCACTTGATTTTTTTTGCTGGAAATAGCATATTCTAAGTCTCTAAAATGCAGATGCTTGAGTGATCTTATATTATACTAGGGGCCCGGTGCACAAAAATTTGTGCACTTGGGAGGTCCTTCAGCCCTGCCTGTGCCCTCTTGCAGTCTGGGACCCCTCGGGGGATGTCCACCTGCTTGCGTGCCTGGCCAGCCTGGGTGAGGGTCTGATGGCTGTATTCAGGCTGCCCACAGTACCTTCAGGTTTTGGGTCCCTAGTGGGGTACCTGGCCAACCTGGGTGCGGGGTTGAGGGTCATTTTCAGGCTGCCCACAGCTCCCATTGACCCAACGTCCCAGCGAGGCTGGCTGGAATCAGGTTTCTGGGATTTATTTATCTTCTATAATTGAAACACTGTTGCTTTAAGCTGAGGCCTAGGCAGGTAACGAAGCCTCCTGTTTGCTTCAGCTCCATGGCTTCTATAATTGCAACTATGTTGCCTTGAGTAGAGAGAGGACCAGCTGGCCTAGGCAGACAGTTTACTCCTGGTGCAACAGAAGCCTCCTGTTTGATCTAGTTCCATGGTGGTTGGCCTCCATCTTGGCTGGGATAATCTGCATACAGCCGCTCTGATTGGTTGGTGGGCGTGGCTTGGCTGGTGGGTGTGGCTTAGGCATCCCGGAGAAACGGTCAATTTCAATATTACTCTTTTATTAAAGTAGACAGGTCATTTAATTTCTATGAATAAAGTATTTCTTCAAAAATAGATTTTATTGATTTTTTACAGAGAGGAAGGGAGAGTTAGAAACATCAATGAGAGAGAAACATCAATCAGCTGCCTCCTGCACACCCCGTACTTGGGATGTGCCTGCAACCAAGGTACATGCCCCTGACCGGAATCGATCCTGGGACCCTTGAGTCCGCAGGCTGATGCTCTATCTGCCGAGCCAAACCGGTTAGGGCTGAATAAAGTATTAACAGCATCTTTTGCTAGAGTATCCTGATAAGTTATACAATGTTAGCACAAGCATCAAGCGGTACCAAGGCTTAAATTAAAATGAACCAACATTCCAAATAGATCAACATATCAACAGAGAGACTAACAGAAAGTATCTGGAGGGACCAGTACTGGGTTGACAATGGTGAATAAGCTCTGAAAGCTGCTTCTCCCTGATTTTACCTTCCAGGATACAAATACAGAAGGCACAGCCCAGTCGGGCCACAGATTTCCTGGGGCTCCTGCCTCAGTAACTGATGATTGAGACTGAGTTAGTACAATGATGGCTACACTTGGGTTTATACTTAGGAGTTCTTTGGGGGCTTCCAAATGCAGTTCAGGGCCAAAGGTTAACAATATCAAAATGCCTTACTTTGAAACAGACAACCAGGCTACTTCTTTACTGGGGGAGGACTCACTGTCAATGTCCTCAGCACAGAGTCAACTAAGGTCAACAGAAGAGATTTTTTATTTTGTGTTGTGTTGACCTTATGAGATCAGAGTGTATCAGGAAGCTATAGGACAGAACATTCACTAAAAATACTTTAAGCCTGGCCAGTGTGGCTCAGTGGTTGAATGTTGACCTATGAACCAGGATGTCACAGTTCGATTCTTGGTCAGGGCATATGTCTGGGTTGTGGGCTCAGTATGGGGCGTGCAGGAGGCAGCCAATCAATGATTCTTTCATCATCAATGTTTCAATCTTTCTTTCTCTTTCCCTTCCTCTCTGAAATCAATAAAAATATTTAAAACAAACAAAAAAACTAGGACTTTTATCCATGTTCATAATCTTTAAGAAAATAATTTTAGTCCTAGCAGGTTTGGCTCAGTGGATAGAGTGTCGGCCTGCGGACTCAAGGGTGCCAGGTTCAATTCCAGTCATGGACATGTACCTTGGTTGCAGGCACAACCCCAGAGAAAGAGCTGATCAATGTTTCTCTCTCATCGATGTTTCTAACTCTCTATCCCTCTCCCTTCCTCTCTGTAAAAAAAAAAAAAAAATCAATAAAAATATATTTAAAAAAAGAAAATAATTTTATTTGCAATTCTTATTTCTGTATTGTGATTAGTAATATCAAGTGCCAAGAGTTCACAGGAAGCTACTAGTAGCTAATATTTTTTATTTCCTGTATTATCAAAGGAATTTATATCTTCAGACTAAGGCAGGTGGTTTTTGCTCTGCTTAGCACATTTTCTGTACTGACCTTCATAAATAGACTAAATCAACTATTGAAAATATGACACTCACACTCCACCGATGACACGAATAGATCCAATTTCATGGAAGTCCTCATCATTTTTTAAAAAATTAGGGACAGAGTCTATATGTTCACTAAACTCTTTGGCCTGTCCATGGAAGTGAGGTTTTTCATAAATAATAATCTGAAAAATATGAAAGAAAAATACTTAAAATGCTCATATTTTAGAATAGATACACATTAAAGACAACACCTTGAATAAGGATCATGGTCTGTTTTTTCATTAATATATACTTACACTAGAGCATAGTGTCTGACAGTCACAAGGCATAAATGAATCTTTAGTGTCACAATGATAAAATATCTTAATAGTATACTTCTCATATTAATATACTCAAGTCTGATCACATTGTTCTGGTTATCCAAATCCTATGACCTTCTCATAACTGGTTCTTGAAATTATCTAAGTTTATCCCTGTGGTTAGAATTTAATACAAACCTTCCTTATACTTATGGAATGTCCCCTGTAAGAAATAAAAGCTTTCTTGAGGTTCCAGGGCATAATAATAAATTATCTATAGATTTGAGAAAACATGCTGTTTCTTTAACGCTGCTTCTATGGTCATTACTATTTAACAAGAAGAAAGAGACAGGCAAATTCTTGAGTCTAAGTAGAAAACTTCCTAAAAATAAAAAATGATTTGAAAAAGTTATAATATTTTTACTCCATAGTTGATTTAAATTAGGGGGGAGGAGGTAAGTGTAGAAGGAAATAAATTTGCAGCATTTCATTTACTTCCAATTTAGATTGGTACAAATATTTCTTTTCCACCATTTTGATGCTCTTTATTCTCAAGTATGAGCTGCCCTTGGTATGTGGAAGTGATAACAGTGCTAGCTACCCACATACTAGCAACTGGTCCTGTTTGTGGCTAATGGCATAATCTGTGCAGAACTGCCACACATGGCCTTGGCAAGTAAGATCCCATGCTCAAACACAGCGAGCCAGCAAGTGATAGCTCTTACTATTACTTTCCTTTTTATAAACCTTTACTGCTGAAAGTATTACATGTGTCCCTTTCGTATCCCCCATTGCCTTCTTTACCACCCTGTTGTCCCGTCTATAGGCTGTGCATAACTCTTGTTTTAAATACTGATAAAATTATACAGACAGAAGTAAATATGTAGCACTGCTCTTGCAGTTTTCCACCTGCTAATTCTTCACCAGCTGCTGTACTGGAAGTAATGAAGTTTTATTTGGGTTTAATGCATATGCTGAACACACCCCAAAAGAAGAAAGAATCGATAATCCTTTGATGAGTGAGCCGTAACTAACATCTAGCACCTTGAAAACTGTGGCTGTCTATTCCATTCATAAACCTCTACAACCTGTCAGACTGCAATGCCCAAGGCAGACCCACCTGCTGCACCTAAGTTCTGGTTCAGCAAGCCAGGAGACTGAGACAGAGCTACCCAGGGCGTGTCCCAGCTAATTCTGCATCTAGTAGGTCCCCGGTTTGAAACTTTGGTTATAAGTTAGAATCACTGGGGAAGCTCTGGAAAATATGACCACACCCAGGACCAAACCAGTACCTTTGTGAGTGGAACCCAGGCGTAAGTATTTTTTTTAACTCAGATATGTGTGATTCCATCATACAGCCAAAATGTATTAGACACACTCAGATATTGAGTTCCAAAAGACTCCATCTAGAGAGAATGGTAGTCAATTCCACAAATTAGGAAGCCCCCAAATGGGAGGCTTGGATGCTGTGTGTCTGTTTGGAGGAAAGGAGAATGGATAAATCGCTGCCAGCCCTGTCCCTGGAGGTGCCGTGCCCGCATTACAGAGGCCTGCTGGCAGCTTTTCTCACTGCACGTTTGTCTTCTGACCTCTCCTTAGACTCATTTTCTAATTCTATTTCTTCCTTTCTTTCCCCAAATGTGCTTAATCACGGCACCACTACCCCTCCAGTTTTCATCGCCTCTATCCTTCCCTTTAAATACTAGTACTCATGCTTTAAAAACTGCCGTCCACCCGACAGAGCTATCCACATCTTCTAACCATCCTAGATCTCCTTGCACATCACCCCAAAGGCCTGCTAGATATCTCCACCTGAACATCTAGCTGTGACCGACACCCCACCCCAAGCAAAAATCAAACTTCCCACCTTTTCACCTGTCGGGAGGTGCTTACTGGGCTTGCCTGGGTTTCAGCACAGACCTGGGCTTTCGTGAAGTCACGTTCCCTACCCCAACATCCACAAGCTGGTGTTGTTAACATATATTCAGGCAACTGTTTTCAATGTTAACAGTTCAGATTACACAAAAAATTAATACTCAGTCTCTTTTAGCTACTGCAACAGCTGTTCTAAACTTACCTTTAAGTTCATGGGCATTTCAACTTTCAGTCCACCCTTAAGATAATAAGAAATTTTAATGTTAAATATATAAACATTTAAAACATTTGAAAGTAACTATTTGACATACATATATAGGTTATATAAAAATCTGATTAGTGAAGATTATGTACCAGTTAAATATAAGTTGTGCTAAATTTAACATATTAAGAACAGAACTCTGCAATAGTTAAAATCAAGCCAGACTTCTCTACATCAGTGTAGATGGGGCAGGAGATATTAAAAGATACTTTCCAGCTTGGCCAGTGTGGCTCAGTGGTTGAGCAACGACCTATGAACCAGGATGTCACGGTTTGATTCCCAGTCAGGGCACATACTTGGGTGTGGGCTCAATCCCCAGGGTGGGGTGTGCAGGAGGCAGCCAGTCAGTGATTCTCTCTCATCACTGATGTTTCTTTCTCTCTCTCTCCCTTCCTCTCTGAGATAAAAAATATATATATTATACTTTCCAGGTTACAACAACTAAAAGGAAGAAAAAAGAACTTCAGTCCTTAAGCACACATGAGTACTTAAAAATTTAATCCCAAATCCAAAAATAAGAGTGGAATTGTTAGTAGATTTAAAAAGCTCATTTGGCAGAAGAGATTTCTAAAGCACTATTACTAAAAGTCTTCTCTACAATTGCTTGGGCTTTTAAATTAGAGAGAGCACTTCCTCTTCCACCTTCTATCAATACTTTATATCATATTTAATGTCTTTTTGGCTTCAAGGTTGTGGAGCAAGCATATCAAACTCATGGCCCACGGGCTCACATGCCTCATTTATTTGGCCTGTATTAGTCTCTGAGTTTGAATGCTTATTGTAGAGCATAAAAAGTACCTTTCTTCTCACAAAAAAACTAATTCTATAATCTACTTGTTTCTAATCCTATCCCAATTTTAATATTTCTTAAAATTTCTTAGTTTGTTCTTAATTTTTAAAAAAGGCACAAAACAACCAAACATGCCTTTATCACACAAGCAACATTTAATTAACACTTTGCACCTCAAATAAATATGTTTGCAAGAAAATAAACAAACATTGAAGGCACTTATCTTTAAGAAAGCCACCACTGACAGACTGCCCATTTACTACTAATGCTGAGCTTAGCATGCATTACTACAATTGAGGAGTATAATTTATTAGTAATTTGTAATAAGCATAAAAAAGCAAATTCAAAACTTTATTAAATAGTCAAAAATTTCACAGAACATTTATAAGGAAATTGCATGCACTGTTATAAACTTAGCACAAAATAGACATTTGTCTTCTGGAAAAAAAAATTATAATTTCTCACATGGATATTCTTTATAATATAAAGAAACAGAAAAACAATGAATTCATAGTTTGTTAATTTGGTAGTATTCACATTCATTTCTCAGGATTGCATGACATGCATGAGCAATCATCAGAGCTATTTAATTCTGGATTCATGGGTATTTGGAAAAATGCTATCTTTTACACATTTGCTTACCATTTGAAGTGGATGCAATGATTTCATTTCTCCTGCAGAAATCTCAAAGAGTCCATGGCCTTCCTCTAAAATTGTAGCTTGCCCCTTAAAATTAATATCTGGGTAGGCAAGCCAACTAGAAAGAAAGGAATGACTGGTTAAAGTATAACAGGAATACCTTAGTATGGTTCTATAGAAGTTAAAAGTAAAAAGGGCTACGCAAAAACAAAACAAAAACCCATCATGGAATTATGCTAATAAACTCACTCAAAGTGACTGCACCAACAAGAAACAACAAGTTGACATGCTATTAAGTACTTACATTCAAACATTACTGATCCTATAATAAGTCTATCATGTTTCCCAAACATTAAAAATTTCCAATACTTCAAGTCAAGCAGAACATAAGTGAAGTATCAATATACCACCATGTTCCATTCTTTTGAAAACTAGAGCAACCAGGGGTAGGGATTCCATTAAGCATCTTACAACTTTGACTTAGGTTTTTAGAATCAGTTATCAGTTCTACTGGCTGCCTCAGGAGCAGTATGTGTATAAGATTCCCCAAAGACTCATCTAGCTTCCACCTAAATTTGGTAATTACAGATATTGCTCATGGATAGGCCAGGGACACGCTTTTATTTCTAAGCCCTAAAATTTGGTGGAGAAAAAGAGATGGATGCATTGATCGATCGAGAATGGTGTGTGAGACCATATATGCTCTTGTGAGCCATACAGCAAAGACTTAATAGGAGCCAATGAGAGAGAATCTGTTTCGTCCCTGCAGCAGTCTTTCTTAGGTATCCAGGAGCACAAAGGAAATGAACTTACACTTCAGAAATATGTGTGTCACTTACTGATTGATATATGAAACAAAAAGTTAACTTTGGTGGCCATCCCTCACTGAAATAAAGAGAAAGGGATACGTACACTCCCGACTTCACAGTGAAGGACGTGTATTTGGGGATATTGAGCTCTTCTAAGTTAGGGACCGCTCGCTGTATGCACACAGGACCACATGGTGGGTCAGACTGCAGGCAAAGTTCTATCTCTGGAATACTGCAATCCTGGAAGAAAAAATGGTTTTGCAATCATCTAAGAAACACACAGTCCAGTGTTCTCAACACACTGGACATGCGGTTACAACTATTCTCATTGCTCAGTTAAATTTCTTCACAGGGGAATATAAAAGAAATACTGTTTCCCCATACCAGTTTTTTAAAATAAATTTTTCATTTTGAAAAAAGAATTTTTTTTTACATTTTTCAATTACAGTTTACATTCAATATTATTTGATATTAGTTTCAGTGTACAGCATAGTGGTTAGACATTTATATAATTTGTGAAGTGATCCCCCCAATGAGTCTAGAAGCCACTGGCACCAGACATAGTTATTACAATATTTTTTATTATAGTCCCTATGTTGTACTTTACATCCCCATGACTATTCTGTAACTGCCAATTTGTCCTTCCTAATCCCTTAACTTTTTCACCCATCTTCCCAACCCCCTCCCATCTGGAAACCAATAAATTTTTCTAAGAAGTTATTCAGATATGATGAAAAGTATAAATATTATTGACCGAAAAAGTATTACTCCAGTATTTTCTGCTTTGTTTTTAAATATATTTTATTGACATTTTACAGAGAGAAAGGAAAAAGGATAGAGAGTTAGAAACATCTATCAGCTGCCTCCAGCACACCTCCTACTGGGGATGTGCCCGCAACCAAGGTACATGCCTCTGACCAGAATCGAACTTGGGACCTTTCAGTCCGCAGGCCGATACTCTTTCCACTGAGCCAAACCGGTCAGGGCTGCTTTGTTTTTAGAAGTCTTATTCCATGAAGCAATGCTCAGAGTTACCAAACTATCTGAGTGCCAAACACTTGTAAGCCTTCCTTCTTAGAAGCACAACAGAGCCACAGGGAGGAAAGGTTAAGTAAAAGCTGATCTCATGAGCAACATCTAAACTAATAAAAGCGAAATATTAAAATTAACCGTTTCTCCGAGACAGGGTAAGCCACGCCCACCAGCCAATCAGAGCGGCTGTATGCAAATTAGCCCAGCCAACATGGCGGCCGCCACTCACGGACCTGAGTAAACAGCCCTTTCCATTG
>PVJC01038665.1:0-16643 GCA_004026665.1 Murina feae | reverse complement strand
CCCTCCATCCTGTTCCACCTCTCGCCCACCTGGTTACTTCCCCCAAACTCTCCCTGGCTGCTGCTCCGCCTGCCCCCTGCCCATCTCTCCATCTCCTTGCTCCCCTGGGGGTTCACCCCAGCTCTGAAGGGAGATAGGGCCTCTCACAGGAGACCCCTGCCTCTGTGTAAGAGAAAATGGAGCCAGCGAGAGAGTGGACCCAGGAGATGTGTGTGTGAGAGAGAAAGGGAGCAGCTCTCCTTCCCTCACTAAAGCTTCCCTCATTAAATCCTCCAGCTGCCCAGCCAGCTCACCACTGCTGCGGCTCCTATGGGCCTGGGTGGGTCGTGGGAAACACATGCACAGAGGCTTAGCAGCCTCCCTGCGTGTGTGCCCCTGGACCCACCCAGGCCCATTGCAGCCCCTGGGGTGGCCGGCTGGTCCCACACCCGCATTGGCTGCGATGGGCCTGGGTGGGTTGCGCGGAGGCTTAGCAGCCTCCGTGTGTGTGTGTGTGTGTGTGTGCGTGTGCGTGTGCGTGCCCCGGGACCCACCCAGGCCAATCACAGTCCCTGGGCTGGCTGGTCCCGCTTCCCCTGCGATGGGCCTGAGTAGGTCGCTCTGAGGAAGCCTCCCTGCGTGTGTGTCCCGGGACCCATCCAGGCCCATCGCAGCCCCCAAGCGGGCTGGCTGGCTGCTCCCTCCCTCGGCTGCCGCCTCTATTTGCGGCAGAGGCCTCCAGTCTTCCCGGCTAGGCCGCAGTCTGTGGCTTCTTCCTGGCTCCTGGCTCCCGCCTCCGCCATCTTGACTGGACTATTTTGCATACCTTCGCTCTGATTGGCTGGTGGGCATGGCTTACCCTGTCCCGAAGAAACGGCTAATTTTACTATTTCGCTTTTATTAGTTTAGACTAGAGGCCCGGTGCACAGAGTAGTGCACTGGTGGGGTCCTCTGCCTGGTCTGCAGGGATTGGACTTAAACTGACTCCCTGACTTCCCCTGAAGGATCCTAGATTGTGAGAGGGCGGTTCTCAGGTGATGCACCCCTCTCTGGTTCCTGGTGCATCATCCAAGAACCGCAGCTGCCAAGACACCATAACCTGGCAGCTCCTTGGTGGTCAGTGCACATCATAGGTATCAGCCAGTTGAATGGTCAGACAGTTACTTAGGCTTTTCTATATATAGATCTTTTTATTTCAAGAGGGGAAATATCCTTATCACAGGTGTTTATTGAAGTATATTGAAAATTCTTTTGGGGGGGTCCCATGAGGCAGTAAAGTATAATTGCTAAGGACAATTACAGAAGAAAGAAACACTGTAATCCTTTCCCAGTGTGGCATAATACTTACAAGTATAGGCTTTAGCTAGACCTAGGTTTGAATCCTGGATCCAACGTTTAATAATTGTGAAGTCTTGGGCAAGTTACTTCTCTCAGCTTGTTTTCTCATTTGCAAAATAGTATTTCTTAGGGGTTCTTGTAAAAATTGAATCAGGTGATCTATGCAGAATGCTTAGAATTGCTCATTATATGCTAGCTAAGCTTATTAGTAGTAAAATGATACCTTTGGTGTATCACCTTGAACTCTATCACCTTTAACTCTAAAAAGCTTATTTTCTAAAGACCAGGTACAAGAGTAACTTTTCTATTGGTATTCATCATTTTATTATTTTCAAATATCCTTAATTTATAAAATAACAAAAATAACATCCTATCTAATAAAAGAGCAATATGCAAATTACATGTCACTCCATCACAAAGATGGCCTCCCCCATAGCCACAAGATGGTGGTGCCCAGTCCAGCTCAGCCCTGCCACTGAAGTGGTCAGGCTTGTTAGCCAGGCAGGTGGCAGGGGAGGCAGGGGGGCCAAGGGGTGAAACAGATGATCAGAGGGGGCTGGGAATCCCCTGCCCAGGCCAGAGGCCTTCACCAGAGGCCTTTGCCAGAGGACTCAGGCATGGGCAATGGCGGAGCTGGTGATCGGAGGGGCAGGGGCAGAGCCGGTGATCGCAGGGGTCTGGGCACCGGTAGAGCCAACAAAGCAGAGGTCTGGGGGTCCCCTGCCCAGGCCTGCAGCCTTGGACAGAGGCTCAAGGGTGGACCTGGCAATGGCAGGGTCCTGGGGGTCTCCTGCCTAGGCCTGTAGCCATGGCCAGAGGCTGCAGTGGGGTAGGGGTGGAGCCAGTGATCTCAGGGCCCGGGCATGGGCAGAGCTGGCAATGCAGGGACCTGGGGGTCCTCTGCCCAACCTTGTAGCCTTGTCCACAGGCTGTAGTGGGCCAGGGGCAGAGTCTGCGATTGGAGGGGCCTGGGAGTCCCCTGCCCAGGCCTGCAGCCTTGACCAGAGGCTGCCAGTGGGGCAAGGGCAGAGCTGGCGATCGCAGAGGCCTGGGCTCTGTGAAGCTGGGAATTGGAGGGGCTTGGGGAATCTTCTGCCCTGGCCTGCATCCTGGGCCAAGGTTATAGGCCTGGCCAGGGGTCTAGTTTGGATTGGAGGGGCAGGGGTGGAGCTGGTGATCAGAGTGAACTACAGAGGAACCACCTTTTCTTACCGCTCATTGGCTAAGCTCCCTGTATGCCACTGGTAATATTCTTAATAACTTGGGTAATAAGAATCCAAAAAGGCGATCTAGGGTTTTTCCACCACACTCCTGAAGAAAAAGAATGAAGGTCCACTGATGGAGGGCTAAGAAATGTCATATCCTGCCCTAGCTGGTTTGGCTCAGTGGATAGAGCGTCGGCCTGCGGACTCAAGGGTCCCAGGTTCGATTCCAGTCAGGGGCATGCACCTTGGTTGCGGGCACATCCCCAGTGGGGAGTGTGTAGGAGGAAGCTGATCAATGTTTCTCTCTCATTGATGTTTCTAGCTCTCTATCCCTCTCCCTTCCTCTATGTAAAAAAATCAATAAAATATATTTAAAAAAAAAGAAATGTCATATCCTGCCGTAGCCAGTTTGACTCAATGCATAATGCCTCAACTTGCTGATTGCAGGGTCTGGGTTTAGTTCTGACCAAGGGCATGTACCTAGGTTGCAGGCTCCTCCCTGGCCCGGGCCCAGGTCAGGACATATGCAGGAGGCAACCAATCAAAGTGTTCCTCTCACTTTGATGTTTCTTTCTGTTTTTTCCCTTCTCTTGCACATTCTCTTAAAATCAACGGAAACATATCCTCAGGTGAGGATAAAAAAGAAGGAAAGAAAGAAATGCCATATCCTATGAAAGACACATCTTGAAAATACCTAAAGAAAGTTGTCATTTTTTCATGGTGAAGGAACTGGAGTCCGTGTTGATGAAAACACCTTGGTGGCTGTGGTGACTGGCAGTGGCTGCAGCAGCTGGTTGATGGGGCTGGTGGCTTCCCCTGATTAGTCTGGTTGCCTCCTACAAAGGGAGGCCAGACTGCAGCTTAGGGCCGCTCTCCAAGGGAAGCAGGGAGTGGGCCTAGCCATCAGTAGGACACCCCCTGAGAGCTCCCAATAAGTGAGAGGGGGAAGGCTGGGCTGAGGAACACCCCCCCAGTGCATGAATTTTGTGCACCGGGCCCCTAGTCAATAATAAGAACTCAGCATATGTAAGTACTTGCTATTAAAATATTTTTATTTGCTAGTTACAATGTCATATAAATAAGATCAAAATTGTGTTCAGTTTTGCATATATTCACTTAAAATGGTAAGAAAGAAAAACTTAATTGTTCTTACTTGTTTCAATTGCTATATATCACACTGTAGCTAAAGTAATATTTCTAGCCCGGCCAGTGTTGCTAAATGGTTTAGCATCGACCTATGAACCAGGAGGCATGGTTTGATTACCAGTCAGGGCACATGCCCAGGTTATGGGTTTGATCCCCAGTAGCTGATCGATGATTCTCTCTCATCATGAATGTTTCTCTCTGATGTTTTTATCTCTCTCCCCCTCTTCCTTCCTCTCTGAAATCAATAAAAAAATATTTTAAAGTGATATTTCTAAAACATTCAAAAATGCTCATGCTTCTCTTTATTTAAAAATCTTCCATGGGTTTTTACTCCTCCTTGGATATAAAGCCAAACTCAACATGGCTTACGTGGCATCAACTTACTTCCCTGCTCCCATGGCACCTGGTACCTCAACATAGTACTATTGCACTCTATTTTAATGTTTTACTTTGTTGAAATTTCTTATTTAATTATCTTTACTTTCAGACTAAAATCTCTGAGAAGGTGTAATATTGCCTGCTTTGTTTACTATCAAGTTTCTAATACCTGAAAGATATTAAGATACTTAATAAATATTTAATTAATGAATGAAATAATTTATTATTTCTATCTACCAGACTTTTTAAGATAGGACAATTTAATTTTTTTATATCAAACACATAAGAAAACTAGTGATTTAACATTTAATCATAGATTCTAAAATTCAGTGATATAATTTATGTCTTACTGGTCAAGTTTTATTTTATTTTATTTTTTATAGAAATATGCAGAATTCTTTCTGGGGGATTAAGGATGGTATTGTGGAGAGAACACTATACATGCAATCAAAAGCTTTAGGATTAAACTCTGTTATTTAGTAGCTCTGTGATCTTGGACAAGCCACTATGAATTTCAGTTTCATGTATAATAGGCATAATATGACTTCGCAGTGGTCAGAATCAGATCAGACAAGGCATGTAAAAGTTCCTTCTAAACTTTAACAAATGTTGCATAGATTTGTGTAAATAATTTCATTATTCTAAATGCTTTGCTCTCCAAGATTTGTGTATTAAGTTCACCCCTTTCTGTACTATAAGTCAATCTTAGTTTTCCTAATGTATGTTCTAGAATTCTTATTTTTCTTACGTTGTGGCAAATAATTTTGTGTCATCCTTTTCTTCTTTCTAAAAGTTAATTTGTTGGCAGTATTTCCATTAGCTGTTTCAAATTTAAATTACCTGTCCCAAGTTATTTATAACTTTGGGCAATTCTATTTTTAAACCAAAAAGAGTTGAACTGTAATTAACAGACACATGATTACCTACAATTTCAATTATGTAATATTCATTTTATCTTTTGGATTGCATATTTCATGCAAAAATTTTATTAAAAAAAAATTCCCTCTCCCATTTCCTCCTGTCATCCAAATTTAGTTTCCTTTTTTCAGTAGATTCAGGACTCATAAGCAGATAGATTTCCTTTAATAAAGAAAATAGAATTGATGCCATTATATTGGCAATTCATGTGAAAAATTCTGCACTTAAAGTACCTGGTTATTTGAACATCAAAAAAAAAAATCTTAGTCTTGACTTATTTGGATAATTATTGAACTTTCCACTTTATTCAACTTGTCAACTGTCAACATCTGGCTAGAGATGTTTGACTTGTTCAACAGGATCCTTGTCATTTTGTATATCTACAATTTTTTTTTTTGCTTAAATTATCAATTTTGCACAACTATCTAGTTTTAGATTACCTGGGAACTCAAGCTTTCATTAATCAGAAACAAAAATTTAAGTGAAGCGAGATAAAAGGCATAATGGAATTGACCGCAGGTGGTCACAAGGGCACTGGAATTTCAGCACTGGATGCTGGCATGCAAACTTAAGTTGTCTAAGTTGACTACATTTGACTGTGTGTGTGTGTGTATGTGTGTGTATGATAGCTATTTGTTTTAGTATCAGATTTTTCTCATACAGAGATGAGAGGCATAATAAGCTCTGTTGGTTTAAAAGGCCATTGAACTGCTTAAATCAATACCATGTCTTCCCTGAGTAGTTACTCAATATGTGCTGAATGGATCAGTGAATGTCCCTTTACCTAGAAAATTATGTTTGCAGCCATGATGAGAATTCTGTTGATACATTTTTGAGAATTGTTGCTCACAAGAATAAGAGAACAGAATAAGTGAATACCTACAAAAATGCCTCAGAAGTAAACAAAAGAGCTTAAAAATTGTAATTGTAAGAAAAGAGAAAAAGATTCCTTATACTTAGTAAAATTTCAGAAACTAACAAATTAAGAATAAAAAAGTACTAAAGCTTGAGGCACTAGAGATAATCAGATAATTAGAGCCCAAAGACACATTTAAGTACTTGGGGGAGGCATAGTATAATTATTATATTGTTGATTACTTACATTAATGGTAAGGAATGGGTTAGAAAGTGAGTTCAGTAAGCCACTGCCATTTAGGGAAACTGCTGATTATTTAATTATCGACAAAATGAGATTCAAATATTTGTCCTTGATTCAAAGGCAACTTGGAATACTTCTTATTTTAAAAATGGAGAGCGCTTCCTGTGTATCCAGAGTCATTTTTGTATTTCTAACCTTCTTAGGTAAAAAAGAATAATTACAAAATGTTTTCCACTTATTACTGCTTATTGAAATCCTCCCTTCTTTCAAGGGAGTAAGCATGAGGTTTGCAATGTCATATAGGAGTAGTAAGGAAGGCCTCCTTGACAAGGTGACATATGAACAGAGACATGAAAGAAGTCAAGGAGCAAGCTTTATGGAGATTTGAGGAAAGAATGTTTAGGTAGAAGAGCAAGAATGACCCTCAGGTAGGAGAGTTTTTGGTAAATTGAGGAAAAACAGAGATCACTATGGTTGGAGTAGACTGAGGAAGAGGAGAAGTTTGAGAGCTGAAATCAGAGAGGTGGGCTTTTGCTGAATGAGATGAGGAGTCACTGGAGGGTTTAAGTTGAGGGGTGACATTATCTGACTTACGATCTTTCTGGTTGCTGTGTTTAGAAATGGCTGTAAGGGGAAAAAAAAAAGAAATGACTGTAGTAGAGCAAAGGTGACAGCAAGCAGACTAGTAGGAGGTTATTACAATAATACAGGGGATAGAAGATAGTGGCCTGGACAAAGCTGGTAGCATTGGAGGTGGTGAGAAGTAATAGGATTCTGTATATAAGTTGATGTTAGAGCCAACAAGGTTTACTGATGGACTAGGTGTAGAGAACTAGAGAAGAAGAATGAATGATGACTCCAGTGATATTGGCTTGAATAATTGAAAGGCTTGGAGATGGAGAATATTGCCAGAGAAGTAGGTTGGGGGTGGTGAATAAGACCTGAAGTTCAATTTTAACAGGGTGAGTTTGAGATGCCTATTAGACATCAAAATGGAAATGTTGAATATATAGTTAGATGAATCTGTAACTCAGGAGAAAGGTTGGAACTATCTATCTAATCTAATAAAAGAGTAAAATGCAAATTGACCCTCACTCCAAGACACCTAAGCCACACCCACCTGCCAAGCCCACCAGCCAATCAGAGCAGCTGTATGCAAATTAACCCAGCCAAGATGGCTGCTGGCAGCCACGGAGCTGGAACAAGCAGGAGGCTTGCCCTGGCGATGCAGGAAGCTAAGGTTCCTGTCTGCCTAGGCTGGCTGTGGCAACAAATTTCCACAACAAAGTTTCAATTATAGAAGATAAATAAATCCCAGAGACCTGCTTCCAGCCTTGGGCTCAAGGAAGCTCTGGGAGCCTGGGTTGTCAGGGACAACCTGACCTGGGCTCTGGTTAAAGCAACAAAGTTTCAACTTTAGAAGTTAAATAAATTCCAGCCAGCCTCGCTGCAAACAGCCATCAGCCCCTCACCCAGGTTGACCAGGTACACCAGCAGGTGGATATTCCCCGCGGGGTCCCAGACTGTGAGAGGGCACAGGCAAGGCTGAGGGACCCCTCTGAGTTCACAAATTTTTGTGCACCGGGCCCCTAGTATATATATAAAAGCCTAATATGCAAAGTGTCCCCTCAGGAGTTTGATGGACTGGGATTTTGATCATTTGCTATGATGTGTGCTGATCACCAGGGGACAGTGCAAAATGAAGGAAGGCCCCATCTGGCAGCCAGCAGCCACTAGGGACTCTACCTGTGCACTAATTTTTGCACTGGGCCTCTAGTGTAGATATAAATGTGGGAGTCTTGAGAGTACTGACAGTATTTAAAACCAGGAGACTGGATAGGTTACCTAAGGAATAAGTATTGAAAGTCTCCAGAAGTTTAGAGGCTTGAGGATGGAGGAGGACTAGTACAAGTGATTGAGAAGGGGCATCCATGATATAGGGAGGGAACTTAGAAGGGAGTAATGTCCTGCTGTGTTTGAATGGGATCATATCAGCTTGCAAGAGCCTATTGTTACATTTTCAATCATTTTTCAAGCTGCTTTCAAGCACAGCCATTTAAAAATTAAATTATATAAACTTGCATTAAATAAATTGTAGTAAAAATAATATTCTAAACTCATCACTTCCTAGGGTTTTTTGGTGAATGTTTTAAAAATGGTTTTTAGGAAAAATTTTAGATCTTTATTGTCAAAAGCATTACATATGTCCCCTTTTTCCCCCATTGACCCCCTTCTAGAACATCCCATCCCCTCTCCCAAGCCTTCAATACCCTAGTGTCATGGGTTATACATATATGCATAAAAGTTCTTTGGTTGATCTCTTCTCTTTCACCCACCCACCTCCACCTTCCCTCTGAGATTCTATAGTCTGTTCTATGCTTCTGTGTCTCTGGATATACTTTGTTTAATAATCTATTTTGTTAATTGGATTCCACATATGAGTGAGATCATGTGATACTTATCTTTCTCTAACTGGTGTATTTCACTTAGTATAATATTCTTCAGGTAGCTTCCATGTTGTCTCAAAGTGTAGGAGATCCTTGTTTTTTACTACTGCATAGTAGTCCATGGTGTAAATGTACCACAGCCTTTTTATCCACTCATCTACTGATGGCCATTTGGGCAGTTTCCAGATATTACCTATTGTAAATTGTGCTGCTATGAAAATAGGAGAGCATACATTCTTTCTGGTTGGTGTTTTGGGTTTCTTAGGATATATTCCTAGAAGTGGGATCACTGGGTCAAATGGGAGTTCCATATTTAATTTTCTGAGGAAACTCCATACTGTTTTCCATAATGGCTGCACCAGGCTGCATTCCCACCAGTAGTGTACTAGGGTTCCCTTTTCTGTACATCCTCACCAGAGGATGTTTGTCATTTGTTGATTTGTAGTACAGAGTCTTTTTTGGTTCCATATAAATGTTTGTTCTAGATCTGTGAAATATTCTGTTGATAATTTGATAGGGATTTAATGAAATCTATAGATTGCTTTGGAAAGTATGGACATTTTAATGATGTTAATTCTACCAATCCATGAACACAGTATGTTCTTCCATCTGTTTATGTCTTCCTCTATCTCTGTTTTCATTGTTCTGTAGTTTTCTAAGTACAAGTCTTTTACCTTCTTGTTTAAGTTTATTCCTAGGTATCTTAATTTTTTGTTGCCATGGTGAATGGGATTGTTTAGTTTCTCTTTCTGAGAATTCATTATTGGTGTATAAAAATGCCATGTATTTCTGGGTGTTAATTTTGTATCCTGCTACATTGTCAAATTCTTTTATTAAATCTAGTAATTTTTTGGTGGAGTCTTTAGGATTTTCTTTGTACAATATCATCTCATCTGCAAATAATGACAGTTTGGATGTCTCTTATGTTTTCTTCTTGACTTACACTGTGTCTAGGACTTCCAGTACTATGTTGAATAAGAGTGGTGAAAGCAGACATCCCTGTCTTATTCCTGTTCTTAGGGGAAATGGTTTTAGTTTTTGCCCATTGAGTATGATATGATGTTGGCTATATGCTTGTCATGTATGGCCTTTATTATGTTGAGGTATAGTCCCTCTCTTCCCATTTTGTTGAGAGTTTTTATCAAAAGTGGGTGTTGGATTTTGTTGAATGCTTTTTCTACGGCTATTGATATAATCATGTGATTTTTGTCTTTTAATTTGTTTATGTGATGTATCATGTTAATTGATTTGTTAATATTATACCAGCCTTGGATCCTTGGAGTAAATTCCACTTGGTCACAATGGATGATCTTTTTAATGTATTGGTGGGTGTGATTTGCTAATATTTTGTTGAGGATTTTAGCATCTAAGTTCATCAGGGATATTTGCCTGTAATTATCTTTCTTTGTAGTATCTTTACCTGGTTTTGCAATTAGGGTAATATTGGTCTCATAAAAAGAGGTTGGAAATATTCCTTCTTCTTGGATTTTTTGGAATAGTTTGAGGAGGATAGGTTTTAGTTCTTTGAATATTTGGTAAAACTCTTCTCTGAACCCATCCGGGTCAGGGCTTTTGTTTGCTGGGAGTTTTTTGATTAGTGCTTCAATTCAATCAGTTGTTATTGGCCTATTCAGGTTTTATGATTCTTCCTGATTCAGTTGTGAAAGGTTATATTTTTCTAGGAACTTGCCCATTTCACCCACATTATCCAGCTTGATGGCATGTAGTTGTTAATAGCATGTTCTTACAATCCTTTGTATTTCTGTTGTATCAGTTGTTACTTCACCACTTTCATTTCTGATTTTAATTATTTGGGTCTCTTTCTTTGTTTATTGATGTGGCTGGCTAAAGGTTCATCAATCTTGTTTATCATTTCAAAGAACCAGCTCTTAGTTTAAATGATTTTTTGTATTGTTTTTTAATCTCTATGTAATTTATTTCTGCTCTAATCTTTATTATTTCCTTCCAGTTACTCTGGGTTTTTCTTGTTGTTCTCTTTCTAATTCTTTAAGTTGTAGAGATAAACGGTTTACTATTAATTTTTCTTGCTTTTTGACGTAGAGCTATAGTGCTATAAAATTCCCTCTCAGGACTGCTTTTGCTGTGTCCCAGAGGCTTTGGGTTGTTATGTGTTCATTTTCATAATTTTTTAAAATTTCTTTCTTGATCTCATTGGTAACCCATTCATTGTTTAGCAACCCATTCATTATTTAGCCTCTATTTTTTTTAATGTTTTTGAGTGTGTGTGTGTGTGTTTACTGTAGTTGATTTCTAATTTTATTCCATTATGATCTGAGAAGGTGCTTGATATGGTTTCAGTCTTCTTGAACTTGTAGAGATTTGTTTTGTCTCCTAACATGTGCTCTATCTTTGTGAATGAGCCATATATACTTGAGAAGAATGTATATTCTGCAGCTTTTTTTACATTTTGATACTGTGGATGCTTTTATGTACATTTGTTTATCTGTATGGTGGCAAAGCTATGTAATTGTGCAATTGTGCTATGGAGGGGATCAGAGAAATGGGGATCACAGTTAGTTGGAGAGAAAGAAGGGAAAAGGAAAATTTTAAAAATCACTGATATTACAGTTCTTTGTATTCTGATGGGAATGATTGAATGGAGAGGATAACAATTGATAATAGAGCAATGTCCTTGGATAGGCAAGAGGGGAGAGGTTCAGGTGCTCAAGTAGAGTTGGCCTTAGAGAGAAGCACAAATATTTTATCCATAGTAGCAGAAGGGAAGGTAGAATATATGGGTACACTTACTATTACAGGTAAATCAATAGTTGTTTTGCCAGTAACTTGTGGAGATTCTCTTCTCTGATTTTCCATGAAATAGGAAGCAAGATCATCAGTTGAGAATGGCTGTGGGGACGAAGAGTTGGAAATGGCAGGAGAAAGGAGATATGAAATAGAATACTCAATGAATAGGAACTGTTGTCGTGATTGGCTTTTTTAGTCTGAAAGGGTTAGATTGGCAGGAGGAGAGGACTTTTAAAATTCAAAGGCAACTAATTGTCTTTGTGGTAATGATTTTGGTAATCATTTCACAATGTTCACATATATTAAAACTTCATGTTATTCACCTTAAGTACATGCAACTTTATTTGTTAGTTTTACACCAATAAAGCTGGAAGAAAAAAAAAGAACCTCAAAGCAGGGCAATTTTAAATGAAGACCCATGATATTATTTGAAGGTAATGAGAAGATGAGCTCTGGTCAGGTGGAGAAGTGACAGGATTACCAAGAGAGACATTTGAAGGGAAGTGACATTTCCTCCAAGTAAAGCTCTTACTGGTGATGGAGTCTGGGGGAAGGGTGAAATTGGGGAAAACCAATGATAATTCCAGTCAGCTTTCACCCTGGTGAGACCCTACCTTTCCTTATTTTATACTTAACTTGAATGCTCTCTCTTCCACAAAGCTGTATCTGACAGTTAAAATTAAGCAACAGTGCCTTTATGTGTAGTAAGTGATAATTTCCAGATATGTGCCTTGTATATTAAAAGTCTGCATACATTAATTTCTCACACAGGAACTCCTCAAAAAGAGAAAAAACCAAAAATATATGTAAATCATAAAAGCAGGAAAATTGCCAATGTAATATTTAAGTCTCTGGTCACTTTGGCTGTTGCCATTTTCCTCAGAAGCTTTCTAAACATAGTTTTGTAAAACTTTGGTGATGAAAACAGTTGTTCACTGGTTAAGGTGAGTCTTGCCCTCCCTCATAATGCATTTTGAGTTTGAGTAAATCAGTTACTGTATTTTTTATTCTTTGTGGTACATAAGTATCGTTTAGTTAAAAACATGTGACTTGGAAGTCTCCAAATGGGATCTTTATGTTGAAACCATACAGTTGAATCATCTCATTTCCTCCTCCTCCACCACACCAAAGAAAAGAATTATCACTTACTACACATAAAGGCACTGTTACTCTGGTGAAATTTCAAGGATATTTTGTCTGTGGGGGATAAAGATATGCATTCGAGAAGCTATAATATGACAGTATATATTAAGAATGCCTATAGTATTTGTATGATAGTGATTAATTTTAACTGTCAGATATAGCTTTGTGGAAGAGAGAGCATTTGAATTAAGTGTAAATTAAGGAATGGCAAGCTTTCAGTTGATTTGTTCATTGCTTTATATATACTAGACATTATACTAAGTATTGTGTCATTTAATCCTACTACCTGTGAGGAAACTTAAGGTCAGAGAGGTTAAGTAACTTGTTAAAGATCACACACAGCTAGTAAGTAGAGTTTAGACCCAGATCTAGCTGACAACAAATCCCTTTCACTAGAACACAGATTTTAGGGAGAGATAGAATGGGAGAGCATATTCTAAAACAGGGAGCAGAAGGAAGAAAGAAAAGTAACAGAGGTAAGAAAAAAGGAGAAAAACAGAGGGGGAGGAAGGGAGGAAGGAACGGAGGAGGGAGGGAGGAGAGAGAGAGAGAGAGAGAGAGAGAGAGAGAGAGAGAGAGAGAGAGAGAAATCCAATGTGGTTTGGGCATTGTGTATGTGTATAAAAGAGGGTGGAATGTGTAGTAAGAAATGTAGCTGAAAATATACGTTGTATTAAGATCATGAGAGGGAGGCCTTGAATTCCTCAATTTCTTGAATTAAGGAATTTGGGCATTGTTTTGTAGGAAGTCATCAATTCTGAGATAATTTTTCTGGCAAGAGAATCACATCGGCTGTGCGAACATCCTCTGGCCCACGTGGTATTCAGGACCTTTGTGCTGTGTTGTTTCGTGGTTACAGATCCTTTTGGAAGACAGGACTACAGAAATAAAAGTTGGTTCTTAAAATTAGGGGTTGAGTGTAATTCTCAATTTCATGTAGTAGTTTATGGAATTTGTGATTATTTTATTAAATTGGTCTGTGTCACGAAATTAGGACTACAAATATAGAATTGTGTAGTGTAATTTATTATTTTTTCTAAGACCATAAGATAGAATTTTTAAATCATGCTTTTCAGATACTGACCGAGCTTTATCGTTGCTGGAAGAATACTGCAAAAAATTAAGGAAACCAGAGGAGCAGCAGCTGAAAAACGCTGTTAGAAAGGTGATGGGCATCTTTAGGAGCAGCTTATTTCAAGCTCTGCTAGGTATGTATTAAAATTCTGTATTAGCTTTTTAAAAATATATTTTTATTGATGTCAGAGAGGAAGGGAGAGGGAGTAAGAGATAGAGACATCAATCATGAGAGAGAGTCACTGATTGGCTGCCTCCTACAGGCCCTACACTGGGAATGGGGCCTGCTCCCCAGGCATGTGCCCTTGACTGGAATCTAACCTGGGACCTTCAGTCTGCAGACTGATGCTCTATCCACAGAGCCAAACCAGCTAGGGTGTAAGTAGTACATTTTAATGAAATAATTTAGTCTCCTCAACATTATTATTACTTTTTAAGGTCTAGGAGTTATTGAAACAAAATCTAAAAATAGGATTATGAGAATTAATCCTGAAATTATTTTATCTATGTTTCTATCATATATGTGTACACTTGCAGACAAAAAACTCCAACTTTTTCTGAATATAATTTTTAAAACTCTTATATTTTGAAAATTTGAAAATCAGTCTAGTGAATAAAAACAGAAGAAAAAATCTTTATAAGATTATTTGGCCTGTGGGTCAAGTTCTTTAAAATATTCTCTTATGGCTGATAAGAATTAATGACGCAAATAACTGTAATCATCTTATTTGGAATGAAATAAAAACAACTCTAAATGGACTCTTGCAGAATTTAAATAAATCCTGTCATTAGAGTATAGTAGTTGAGAACATTTCTAAGCCACACATTTCTAAGTTAAAAATGAATAGTTTCATCTAATTGATCATTAATAAAGGCCATTAACTGTGAATGGCAATATCTTGAAATAGATTTTAATGATTTGTTTAGTTAAGACTAAGTCTTTTGAGAGTTTCAATTTTTTTAACTTGATTTAGGAAGAGTATTGGATGCGTTAGATATTTCTATTATACTTTGACAATGTAACCATTTGGTATGGCAACCTTATTATGTGGGTAATAAAAGAACAAATTCATGACAAAGAATTGCATTTTGTAATTGTTTTGAATGAGTAATAAATATGTTGGCAAAAAGCCTACAGTGTAGTTTGAATGTCTCTGAAAAAGGAGAGATGACAATAATCTGTAAAAAGCTCTTATGTAAGTAATTCTGGTGTCCAGTTTAGAATGGATAAATTTGCTTTGGCTGTTTTTTTTTTTTTTTAATTCATTTTGGGATAAACTAGACTGCAAAAAATGACAATAATAATAAATGGAGCAACATTATGCAACAAAATATAATTTTCTATTCCATTCTGTGTGGATTGCTAAATACTGATTACAAATTTATTGCTATTGAACGTTTGAGTGGTCTTACTGTGTATCCTCTTTAGAGCACAAAAGCAGAAAAACCCTGTAGCCCCGTGCATCCTGAAGGGAATTAAAGCTTTGTAAAAGGGTAAGTGGGGTGCCACTGATGACCAGAGCATTGTTTACGGCCTACAACCTGCTTTCTGTTTGAACCAACTCCTTTCCCCACTCTCTTGCTGTCATCCTGGTTACAAGTAGTGAAAACAGTGGCTTCACCCATTGTTCTACTACTTAAATAGTCAGTATATTGAAATAATAACTTGCATGACTCTTAATTAACCGAAGAAGTAGAAGGGAATCATAATGAATAAAACCCAACACAAATGAATAGTAAAGGGAAATACTGTCATGAAAGGATGTGCTGTGACCCTTAGAGGGGACCAGGAAACCAAGCCTCTCTACAGATGAAAAATATCACTTTGAAAATGAATTCCGTCTTTCTTTTGTGGTCCTTCATCGTATGCTTTAAAACCCACCACAAAAGCTAGTATGTCTTAGATGGTATCAATCTTTGAGGATGGAATTCTGTTTTTATAACTTTGATAGTATTGTAGTGCATAAAAACATTTTATAAATGAGTTCTCTGATAATAGGGTAGAAGGTGATTGCAAAAGTATTGTTTTTTTTTTTATTTTTAAAGTACAATCTTATCTGATTATAAAAGCAACATATGCTTATTCTGGAAAAATTTTTAAATAAAGTCAAAGAAGAAAATGAAATCTAGTGATGAGATACAATGCTCTTAGGGTAAATAGCTGGATATATGATATACGTGGAGAATGATGAATTCTCCCTCTTTGCTTCTAGGGTCCCTGTATTTTCTTTTAATTTTCAATTAAATAATAATTAACAGTGGAAAAATACACTTTAAGCTCTTAAAAGTTAGTCATTAGTGTTTATTAATATATAAAAAAGAAAAATGCCTAAAACAGCAATGTGCTATAAGCTGCACATTTAGATATTAGGCTTAGGGAGCCATCTTGTGGTAAAACTAAGGAAAAAGTTTTGTCCAATGGATAAGTACGGTTTATGATGATTGCTTTAATACCTTACAGAATTTGAATAGAAGTGAATTGAAATTCCATAATATTTTACCAATTACTTTAGGTTTATTTTGTTTAGTATTGCTAAAACATTTCAATTTTCAAGGCACACAGGTTATTTATTTTTCATTTAGGTGCTGAAGGAGTGAAATGAAATGTTTTTTAAAATCCTTTTTAGACTTCCCTTCCAGATACTTTGAAATTTTAAATTTCACTATAGAGTGTTTGAGGGGAATTTTTTGGGGAAATATTTGGACAGTAAAGTGATACTTTTCTTAAAACCCTACTAGCAACAACATCTTAGAAAAGTGCTATCCGGTTCTATGGAGACTTGCACGTTCAATTTTGTGTTAGAATACTTTGCTAGTCCCATAAAGCTTAGCATAGAACCCTGAGGATACTTGAGATTACTAGCAATGTGGATGAGACATTAAATATGCCACCTATTTGGATTTACCACTTCCTTGTACCATGTCCCTACTTGCTAGCAGCTTTAAGCAGCCCTTTAATGATGTCCCTCAACATTTTTGTGCATATAAGTATAGAAAACTTATTACATTGCCTTCTGATAAACTGAATATAGTAGCTTGAGAGTTGAAGTTATATCTAATTTACGTTTGTACCACCAGTATGTGCACCTTAAATAACAATAGGTTGTCAATAAACTTTTTTTATTCATTTACTCAACAGTTATTTTTTTA
>PVJC01038664.1:0-16638 GCA_004026665.1 Murina feae | reverse complement strand
GGGAAACAAAGAGAAAAAAAGGAAAAGAAAAGGAGAGGTAATACAGTAATAAGAAGATACCAATTAAAAAAATAATAAAAAATAAGAAATTAAAAAAAAAGTGTAAAATACAAAATATAAAATATATATATGAAGAAGTAAAATGTTCCTCTGGCTGGCTTAAGATCCCAGTCTTCTGTATTGTTGTGATTCTCAGGATTCAACTGCTGGGTCTAAGAGTCTCTCTTTAGGTCTGTCTCAGTAATCTCCGGGACTGTTTTGTTTTTTTTTTACAGTTCAGGGTGGGGCTTGGTGCGGCTGTATTGGTTGCTTGGATACTGGAGGGAGGGGTTATCTCTCCAGGGGACAATGGCTACTCAGGTCCCAGGCTCCAGCGTGATCCGGCCTCCAACTCGCTACCACTTCCCTGGGTTCTCCCTCTTTCTCCAGATTCCGCGGCTCGGCTCGGCGCTTCTCCCTCCACTTCTGCCACTGGCAAAAGTCTTTCTTCAGTGAGCCCCGGGCGGGAGGGCTCTGGCAGTGCTTGCGCGCGCCCCGTCCCTTCTCGGGGGCTTAGGGCCGAGAGGCGCCAGTCATGCACGGCAGCGATGGGGGTGCTGTGCCACAAGCGCGCGCCCTGTCCCCTCTCCGGGGCCCAGGACCGTGAGGCGCCACTCGTGTGTGCACCCTGTCTCCTCTCTGGGGCTCAGGTCTGTGAGGCGCCAGCCGCGGCGGGCGTGCCCCCGCGCGAGTGCTGAGCTGCCGGCTATGGAGGGAGGCAGGATGGCACGGGTACACGCCTCTCTGTTGGAACACCCAATTCCTCTCTGACTGCTAGCCCCGCCGTGGAATCCAGTTCGAGGGGGGCAGCCTCTCCTCTGCCCACACTCCCCGCCCTATCCTGGTTGTGAACCCGTATCCAGAGTCCCCCAGCGACGCAGTTCCCCGGACGCCTCCTCCACTGTGCCCGCCCCCAGGGACGCGGCCGAGCGCCCGCGCCTGGGCTTTCTGGGGCCTCAGGGGCTGGGGTCTGGTTCACTGACCCTCCCCAAGTCCCGAGTTCACCTTCTCCCAGCCGGATTCTGGCTCACCCGGTCGCAGGTGTTTCCCAGGTCCACCTCCTCTGCAGCTTGGGCTGGGAAGCACTCGCCCCAGCTGCTCACTCCCTCTGCTCCCGGGCAGGCACCAGACCCTTCTCCCTATACCGCCGCCATTTTTTTCAAATATCACATTTCAAATCTTTGACTTGATTCTTGCAATCCTCTAATCTGCTGCTGGATCTCTGTATATTATTCTTTATTTCAGTCAGTGTATGCTTAATTTCTAGCTAGTCCTTTTTCATATCCTTGAGGGTCTCACTAAATTTATCAACAGTCTCTAGAAAATTCTTGAAAAACCTTATAACCGTGGTTCTGAACTCTATATCCAGTCATTTGCTTTCCTCCATTTCTGTCATTTGTGATCTGTTTCTTTGTCTCCACATTTTGGCTGTTTCCCTGGGTTGGTAGAGTGGCTTTCTGTGCTAGGTGATCACGGAGAGAAATTAACCTCCAAGCCACTTGGTTATGCGAATCAGCTGTGTCTACAGTGGGAGAACTTCTGTGCTGGAGACACCCTTATGGGGCAAGAGTTGTGTCAGTGGGGCTTTGGTACACACTGCATCTGCCCTGAGTGTGTTTTTTGTGAATCTGAGGAGTTGTATTTAGGATGGTCCCACTCTGAGCACTGGGTAAGCTGGCTCTTGTATCTCTAAGGAGGTGCTATTTTAGCCTTTGCCTGAGGCTACTCAGCCTTTTATATGCAAAAGCCTCTGCATACAGCTTGAGAGCAGCGGGGCCTAGGGGAGTCAGCTATGGCTGATTCTTAGCCCTGCACTAAGAGACACTGGGTCTCTGTGTCCCACGTAATTGCTGCAAGCAATGCTTTGGATTTCCTCCAGATGCCAGTCAGTCCCACTTCTCTGGGTATGCATCTGCGTCCTCAGAAACTCGCCTGGAACTGGAGTTCAGAGCCTCTGGGAGCTTGTGGCTTCCTCCAGATTGAAAAAGAACCGCGTTCTCTGGCACCAGCCCTCTCCCCGAGCCCCGCGTGTGAGCCTCCGTACCTCCATACTTTGCTTCCGCACCTCCTCTGAGTCTCAGTCTCTTTCTAGTTGTAGAATTTTCACTCAGCCAGCCTTCCTGTGGTTCTGGGTGGTGTCCGTTTCTTCTTTTTGTTGTGATTTTGAAATGGTTATGCTCTGCCGCAGTTCCGGTGTTTACATATGCCGCCATCTTGGTTTCTTTCCCTTCTGGCCTTTAAATACAGTTCCTCATGTTGTGAGCCAACCATAAAATTATTTTCGTTGCTACTTCATAACTGTAATGTTGCTACTATTATGAATCATAATGTAAATATCTGATATGCAGGATGGTCTTAGGTAAGGTGACCAGATTTTAACATTGGTAAAGCGGGACACCACTGACTGCTTGGCCGCTGAAAACCATATCTTCCCTTCCCGTTCTCCCGCCATTCCTGAGCTTGTTGTGCTTTCTTTTCAAAAATCGGGACTTTTTTAAAACGCCGCGGGACTCAGGAAAAATTGTTAAAAATTGGGACTGTCCCACCAAAAGTGAGATGCCTGGTCACCTTAGTTAGGCAACCCCTGTGAAAGGGTTGTTGGACCACCAAAGGGGTCATGACCCACAGGTTGAGAACCGCTGGTTTAGATGTTGGTTTAATCCTAATGTACCTAAAATATAACATAATTCACCACCCTGAAGATTCATTTTCTTCTGAGAATGTGTCCTTTTTATAACGTGTCTTTGACCTTAATCTGTTTTAATAATACCCTTGGCCTTATTATCCAAAAGCAAATACAGTTCTTTCTTGTCCTAGATTTTATTTGCTTACATTGACTACTAAAGACTTGCCCTGCCTCATGTGGAGAAATAATAGCTAGCAGCAGGCCCTACCTAAACTTAACCAAACCTGCTTTTCAAATCTGTGGGCTGGTTAAGTGTGTTTCCTTACCTCCTTCCCTTCTCATATCTAATAAGTCATTTACCTTGCCAGCTGAACATCTTACATTTTCCTCAGACTTGCCCCTTCCCCTCTCTAAACCCAAAGAGCTACAGTCATTCAGGAACTGACCATTTCTCACACCACTGTGACATAGGAATTTTTAGGGGTGAAAAAGGCAGCTTTAGGGAATTTTTTTAAATTAAGGGGATCCATGGAAGAAACAGGGCTACAGGGCTACAACGGTTACATTTCCATAAGACAAGGAATCAGAGCCAGCAGAAGTTACATTTCCATAAGAAAGGGAACTGGGAGTAGTCAAAGGTCCGTATTTACAAAATAAGGAAGGAGGGCCTCACCTGTCCCACCTGAGATTTGACCTCTGAGCTCAAGAGTTGCTAAAATGACCAAATCAGAGGGGATATTGCGGCACAAAAACTGCAGCCTTTATAAAAGCGGAGGGGGGGGGTGTCTCAGTGGGACTCTTTCCCCCTCCCCATGTGGGAGTCTGAGCTGTGAGATTCTTTTCCCTCCCCACAAGGGAGCCTGTACTTCTTCTTCAATAAATTTCCACCTTTGCTATACCATCTTCCGGCCGTGATTCATTCTTCCGTCCGTGGATTCATTCTTCCACTCTGATGGACAAAGAGGTCTGGAACCATCCTGCCCAGGGGAACACCATGAGTTCCAGGCCAAAAATCCCGCATCCACTTCAACAGCCAGCTCCTTTTCCGCCCTGTTCCTCTTCTGTGCTATTTTCAAGGTGATCTCTCTTTGTCTTTTTTGTGTGGTTGTTTTGTTACCTTTGTTGTTTTTAAAGAAGATAAATTAATATTGTTGTTGTCCTTATTTAGTAAGAACAGTAAATTTATAAATTAGATTTCTGGTTTTCTGTTATTACTGAATCACTAAAATTGGCTGGGTTGATTTTCACCAAATTCCGGAGGTTTATTTGGAGTGGTAAACTGAAGGTCCTTATGACTTTGATTAAATTTAGTTTTAATTTTAGCTCTAGAAATTATATCCCTGTCTCTCTCCAGGCCCCTCAAAGACCTAGCTTTTCCCTGGATAATCAGCAACCCACCCCCCCCCCCCCCCCCCAAAAAAAACACAACAGAATACAGTAGCGAGGACCTGAGTAATGATTATAAGGTCTGGGCACCTGGCAAGCTAAAGATACCGCAACATTTGAACCTACATTATGTTTCAATTTCCCCTGGCTACTTTCTCATGAGGCCAGACAGAGGGATACCTCAGAGCCCCTTCAAGACCTGAAGAAATGATTTATTACTCTTACCTCACCTCCAGCCACTCAGCTCCCAGCACTCCCTCAAGCCTCCCAAACCCACAGTGTTTTGCGATTTTGCCCGGTATCATCTGTAGCCCACACGCTATCGGGGAGTCAGGTCTTTAGAGCACTAGCCTCCCATCTCCATGTTGGCCAATTCAATAGTAAAGTATTTTTTTTTCTATAATGCAAACTCCTGTTCGTGCATATCTTTGAGCCAGTGAGTGCATGCAGGTGGTCTCAAGGAAAAATATTGGAGACCTGGCAACAGTGGTCTGACTTAGATATGGGCAACCCTACATTTTCCTTTGGACAGCCCTAGGGGGAACTTCGAAAGAAAGACAAGTGTCTCCGGGAGCAGCTGAAACTGAGGTGCAGCCCGAAGAGGATGCCACCAGGTGAGAAAGACCCTGCTGAGTTAGACAAGAGGAACTCCTTGTAGAGACTAAAAACAAAAATCTATATATATAAAAGCCTAAGTGACTGTTACAACCGAATGACCGAACGACTGGCCAGTAGCTATGATGTGCACTGACCCAGACCTTGCTGCTGGGGCCCTGACAGCCCCGAATCCAGTTCATCGCACTCCGGACTCAGACAGGAGGGAGGAGGGAGCCTGATTCCTTACAGAATCGGCCGTTGGTTAGCTTGCTGCTGTGGCCCTGACAGCCCTGAATCCAGTTCACCTGCACCCTGGACCCAGACAGGGTGAGATGGCCCTGATCGGCATGATCGCTGGCCTAAGGACCCCATCCATGCACTAATTCGTGCAACAGACCTCTAGTAATAATAATAATACATTTCCTCCTTCTAAGTTCTTCTAGCTGGGCTAATAACCAAATTATCAGAGACAGATTAACAACAGAGAATCAATTTCTTAAAAATATATTTTTTTATTGATTTCAGAGAGGAAGGTAGAGGGAGAGAGAGATAAAACATCAATGGTGTGCCCTAGCCGGTTTGGGTCAGTGGATAGAGTGTCGGCCTGCAGACTGATAAGTTCCAGGTTCGATTCTGGTCAGGGACACATGCCTGGATTGTGGGCTCCATCTTCTGTGGGGGTGTTCAGGAGGCAGCCGATTAATGATTCTCATCATTCATATTTCTATCTCCCTTCCTCTGTGAAATAAAAAATACACATATTTTTAAAAAAAGAAACATCAACGGTGAGAGAGAATTATTGACGAATTATTGACCAGCTGCCTCCTGCACGTCCCCCATCGGGGATCAAGCCCACAACAAGCGCATGTGTCCTGACCAAGAATTGAACTGTGACCTCCCGGTTGATAGGTTGACGCTCAACCACTGAGCCATGCCAGGCAGGCGAAAATCAAAATTTTAATACACATATATGTGGGATTCGCATGCATATTAAAATTCCAAAGATAGCAAGGTAAAATTGTGTGTATGTATCCTTTTGGACAAAAAATAAAAGTGAGGGCCCTAACCGGTTTGGCTCAGTGGATAGAGCATCGGCCTGCGGACTGAAGGGTCCCGGGTTCGATTCCGGTCAAGGGCATGTATCTTGGTTTTGGGCACATCCCCAGTGGGGGGTGTGCAGGAGGCAGCTGATCAATGTTTCTAACTCATCCCTCTCCCTTCCTCTCTGTAAAAAAAAAAAAAATAAATAAAATAAAAAAATAAATAAATCAAGAAAATATATATTTATTTTATTTATTTATTTTTTTTTAATTTTTTTTATTTTTTACATTTTTTAAAATTACATAAAGCTTTACAAAGATTAGTACATATATCTCTTTTTCCCCCTGCCCTTCCGCCCGCCTCCCTACCCCCCAGTGTTTTGTGTCCATTGGTTATGCTTAAATGCTCACACAAAAGTCCCTTGGCTGATCTGTTACCCTCCCCAACGTCCCTGTCCTTGTTGCTGTAATTTGACAGAAAATATATTTTTTTAAAAAATGAGGGGTAGGGATCTGAGATTTCAAAAGTGAGAATGAGAGAGTCACAGGTAGTTGAGGAAGAGTTGAACGTAATTCAAGGCAGGTAAATTTTTGCTAGGCAACCCAGAATCAACTTGATGGGGTAATCTAGTAAACAGGCCCCTGTGTGAAGCCCTCCCACCCACTGTACTAATTCAAATTAGGCTGCTAACGCAAACATCCTAAGATTTCCTTTCTGGAGTAAGTCCCTCTGAATCTCTTAAGTAGGAAAGATGGGAAGGTCAAAGATTCTTTCTGAGCTTTTTCTTAATAACCAGCCTAAAAATCAATGACCCCAAAAGGCAAAACACTTTGTCTCACCCTCAAAATGGTTCACGATGGTTCCAAAAGGGGCCCACAGGAGAGATCACAAGGACAGACCTTCCAAATGACAGGGTGGGAAAAGCCCTGTGTGCATGCTCCAAGGAATAGTTGTCTAATGAAGGCCCAGAAGTCTCATGAAAAGGCTTGGGGAACCAGCTAAGTTAAAGTAAAAACATAAGTTGTGTTCTAATAACTATTTTAAAACAACAGCTTAAGATCCAAATAAATTTAGAATACATGGTACCGATGGACATCAAATATTGCTCATTCCCCAAAAATTTTTGTTTATTTTTGCATAGCGCAAAAGCAGAGAGAATTTTTTGGACACCTTTGACAATCCAACATGGAGTCACTGCCAGCCATAAGTTACAGCAATGCTATGTCAAGACTGAGCTATTGGAGTATAAGAGGAACATCCTTGGTGGGGGTTTGAAATACCCAAAGCCACAAGTCTGGACACTTGGATAAAAACTCCATCTGCACACACATATGAGTGGGACCTCCACCCCTTGTGGGCGAAAAGAACTCAGAGTTCTGACCACCCAGTGCTCAGGCTTGGCGTACCACTGTTACAGAATTTACCAGGCAACTGAAAAATACACAGGAGTACCCGGAGATACAGGAAAAATCCATTTATTTCCAGATGTACTAGTACCGTGACTCAGGGGAGCCTGTTTCCAAATCCTGAGCAAACCAATATGGAGGAATAATACCCGTTAGTTTCTTTGTCCTCCAAATATGGATCAGACTTCCAGACTTTTCTTGGGCTTTGCAAAAAGTCCCGAGTGTTGGGATGGGGGACGTGAGGCCACACCTAAAGGCCTGGCCTGGCACCATCACTGATAATCCTCTCTGGGGGTTGTGTATTGTTCATGGTTTATGGCCTCTGTAAAATGTGAGTACAGTAGGTCCTCAGGTTACGTCGGAGATCCGTTCCTATGGCTCGATGTAACGCGATTTTCGCCATAAATCAGAACCCACCTACATAAGCACCTATGTCACTCCCACGGAGCACATACACAGCAGTAATGAAGTGAAACAGTAAAAAAAGTGTAAAAGAAAGATAATAATTCCTGACTTTTACTTGTGGTAAATAAATAATAAAAAACATAAAACACATGTACATACGTCAAAATGACGGAACTTTTTTTTAATATAAATACTATAAATGGGAGATGGTGACGTAATCATAAAACGACATACGTCAAGTTTGATTTAACCGAGAACTGCCTGTGTTTAGGTAAATAGATCTTGCAAGACCAGATAATTAAGGAAAGGCAGTGACTTGATTATAGGCTAACAAGAAAGTGCATTGAGGATATTGATTAACTAGGTACAGAGTCAGGCTCCTAGGCTTCCCTCCTCCCACCCCCCCCCCCCCCCCCCCCCCCCCCCCCCCCCCCCCGCAAAAAAAAAAAAAGTCTATTTTCCTCATCACCACTGGTCGGGTCACGCCCAGAGCTCTGCAGACTTCCACTCCCTCCACCGACATGTGCTGCCACTGTAGCCACCTGGCTTGAAACCTACAGACTTATCTTTCCAAACTTGGACCACAACTGAAAGATGGCAGGGTCATTCATGAGAATGAGAAGAGATAAGGATGTTACAGTGAATCATTTACCAGCGTGGCACCCTAGACCAGGGCAGGAGGGGACATAGGTCACCTTTCCTGACTGGTGAAGCCGATGAGAGTTGTAAAACCACCTCCTCTAAGTTCTATCACACTTCCATACCTGTTTTTCCTGCTCTTGGAAACTTGCCTGCTTCTTTCTACCCTGCTCTCTGTAGCAAGTGACTGTTAGGTGTGTGTTTTTGTTTTAGTTTTTCTTTAGCCAGCCCTGGCTGGTGTTGCTCAGTTGGTTGGGTGTCATCCCATGCACCAAAGGTTGTAGGTTCGATTCCTGGTCAGGGCATATGCCTGGATTTCAGGCTCAATCCCAAGTAGGGGGCATGCAGGAGGCAGCCAATCGATCAATGTTTCTCTCTCTCTCCCTCTCCCTGTCTCTCTAAAAAAGAAAAGTCAATAAAAAAACTTAAAAAAAAAAGTCAGTACATAATACTTGATTGGAGATGAGGAAAATTGTAATATTCTTTTTTTAAAAATATATTTTATTGGTTTTTTACAGAGAGGAAGAGAGAGAGATAGAGTTAGAAACATCGATGAGAGAGAAACATCCATCAGCTGCCTCCTGCACACCTCCCACTGGGGATGTGCCCGCAACCAAGGTACATGCCCTTGACCAGAACCGAACCTGAGACCCTTCGGTCTGCAAGCAGACGCTCTATCCATTGAGCCAAACCAGTCAGGGCATATTCTTGAGTTGTGATCATTTATCAGAGTCATAATATTGAGAACATTGACCATTACTCACTCTTTTAAAAATTGATTTTTATTGATTGAGTTTAGAGAGAGAGAGAGAAAGGGGGAAAGAGAACACTGATTTGTTGTCCCACTTATTTATGCATTCATTGATTGGTTCTTGTATGTGCCGGAGATCAAACCTGCAACCTTGGCATAGCAGGACAACACTCTAACCAACTGGGCTACCCAGCCAGGGCCTACATTATTCCTTCTTGACTCTCTGATGAGAAATGAGGAAATGGCTTTCCTCAGGATACCTTTGACTAAATGTTAATGTTCAAATGGTTATGAGCTGGCCCATCTTTTGGGATTTTTTAGAAAACTTTTCTTTGGAAAAAAATATGGGTTCACAGGAAGTTGCAAAAATAGTTCAGAGATGGCCCATGTATCCTAACCCAGTTTTCCCCAATTTTAACATCTTACATAACTAGGATGCACTATCAAAACCAAAAAATTGATATTGGTGTAATCCACAGAACCTATTTAGATTTTACCAGTTTTACATGCACTCGTGTTTGTGTGTGGTGGGTGTGTGTGTGTGTGAGCTCATCACAGGTGTAGATTCCTGTAACCACCACTACAATCAAGAGATTCTCAAACATTCCTTGTGCTACCTCTTTATAGTTACACCCATTCTCAGGTCCTCCCTACATCTCCCCTTTCCCATCCTTTGAAATGTTTTTAAATATATATGTATTTGATATTTCTCACTACCCTGAAAAAAGAGGGGATGGGTTTCCCAATGATTCTTGTGCTGTTTTGAATGCTGCAAGTAGAAAGGGGAATAGGACTAGGACTTAGGGGAATTCTCTGCGCCCACCAGTGGGAAATTCATTAATAGTAACACAAGGATGTTAAAAGTAACACAAAGCCTCCCCACGGAAATGATTTTTATTCTGATGATTGGCTAGTTTCCAGGAAAATGTACATTGGCTCTGTGTAGATAAACACTTGGCATGGTACTAAAACTGATAGGCACTCAACAAATATTTATCAGGCCAGTGCACCGATCCAACAGGGAGCCATGTGTTCCATAGCTGGTTCCTAGGAGAACGTGGAACAATGCTCCATTTGTTCCTGAGGGCAGTTGTTTTCAAATTAGAGCTTTCTGAAAATGGAAAAGTAAGACAGCTAGCAGATCACCTATTAGGGTTTCCTATTTCCATATCCCTAATTTACTTCTCCAAGCAGCAGACAAAATACAAAAATAGACTAAACTGCTGACTAAAAGTATTAACCTGAACTACCACTGCTGTAAACTGCTTGCCATTCCCAAAACCCCAGTGATTCTCCACCAGATCCTTCTACTCAGCACTGCACAGCCCACCTTTTAAGGGGTGAGGATTGGGGGGAGGAAAGGTGCGGATTGTGTGACCAGTTAGATAATAACAATAGTTACTAAGTGGTGAGTGCACTTACCTTGGTAGTGGCAAAGTGCTGCATGGGTCCTCAAACTACAGCCCGCAGGCCACATCCGGCCCACTGAGGACATTTATCCCACCTGCCGGGTGTTTTTGTTGTCTTGTTTTTTTAGTTCAAAATAAGATATGTGCAGTGTGCATAAGAATTTGTTCATAGTTTTTTGTTTTTTTTTTAACTATCGTCCAGCCCTCCAACGGTCTGAGGGACAGTGAATTGGCCCCCTGTTTAAAAAGTTTGAGGACCCCTGGAAGAACTTTCATTTAATCCACATAATAACCCTGTGAGGTGTGTGATTTTATTATCTCCACTAGAGGCCTGGTGCACCCTCTCCAATCTGGGACCCCTCAGGGTCTAAACCGGCAGTCTGACATCCCTCTCACAATCCTGGACCGCTGGCTCCTAATCCCTCACCTGCCTGCCTGCCTGGACACCCTTAATTGCCCCTCCCTGCCAGCCTGAATGCCCCTCACTGCCTCTGTGTGCTGACCTTGTCACCCCTAACTGTCCCCCTTGCCAGCTGGGTTGCCCCCAACTGCCCCCCTGCCAGCCTAGTTGCCCCTCACTGCCCCCCTGCCAGCCTAACTGCCCTCAACTGCCTTCCTGCCAGCCTGGTTGCCCCCAATTGTCCCCCCTGCTGGCCTGGTCACCCCCAACTGCCCTCCCTGCCAGCCTGGTTGCTCTCACACCCTCCCACCCCTGTCAGCCTGGTTGCCCCACGCAACCTGCTTGTGCAGTCATTTGATCATCCCTCACTAACCCCCTGTTGGCCTGGTTGTAGGCAGCCATCTTGTGAGGGCATGAGGGTCAATTTGCATATTACCACTTTATTATATAGGATTTTACAGTTGAGAACACTAAGATTTAGAGAGCTTAAATATTTCCCTTAAGGCCACATACCTAGTGACTGGAAGTGGTGGGATTGGCCACCAGGTCAGTTGACCAATGCTAGAAATTCTTGGCATTCATTAGGTCTGAGGTGTGACACAGATATATATATTGATTTTTTTACCGAGAGGAAGGGGGATAAAGAGGGATAGAGAGTTAGAAATATTGATGAGAGAGAAACATTGATCAGCTGCCTCCTGCACACCCCCTACTGGGTATGTGCCTGTAGCCAAGGTACATGCCCTTGACTGGAATCGAACCTGGGACCCTTCTGTCTGTAGGCTGACGCTCTATCAATTGAGCCAAACTGGTTAGAGCTATACAATACTTTCTAATGACCCCCAGATAGTTCCAATGTACTGATTCCTTGGGAAGCATTACTAGAAACTACTTCTTGTAAGGAATCTCCTGCAAACTGAGATGCTGAGAACTGATAAACTTAGATCAGAGATGCTCGTACTTCATAAACACATACTTCAGATAGACAAAGCTAAGTGACTAGTGGCTTTTGCCTACTATTTTGGATGAAAATATATTCTTAAATTGCTTGTCTTTATTTTTATGCTCATCAGACCATCAGAAGTCTAAGTGTTACAAGCACTCCCCCAGAAAGAGAATTAAATTACCTTGTAGCTATAAAGTACACATTTAGTTACTTCTAAGACTGAGGTGGATGGATTCTGGCACAGTTCTCTAAAGTCTTTGCATTTATTTTTCTTTTAAAGAAAGAGAAGCAGAAGGAGGAAGCGGCAGAGGAGGAAGAGAAGAGAGAGAAGAACTAATAACTAGATAGGAAATCTGGATAGAAGAAATAAAAATAAAGATATATAATACCATAAAAAAGTTTTTTTTAATCTGAAGCATATTTTGGCAAATGGAGGTATACAATTGGACTTAATGAAATGTTCTTAATAAAATCTAAAGACTGCTCTATGAGAAATGAGTGTGTAAATTAACATAACAGGTAGTTTTGTATACACAGGCCAAACAACACTAACTGGATATATTTCATTCACAAGAACAGGAGAGGAAAATATTTCAAATCACTCTTGATTTCAACACACCAAGCCAAACAACTCATAAACCGCCCACAAAGAATGAAACTATTTTGAGCTCGTCATTCTGCAAATATGTATTAAAATACTAAGATATGCATAAAATTGTGTAAGGTAGAAACATATCCCACCTTTTTTGAAAAGAGGAGGAGTCAAGTATTCTGAAAGGGGTGGGACCTGCCTGCAGTCTCTGGGAACTTCCTGTTGTCACCACACCTCTGGATTAGTTATCTGAGCTCTCTGAGCAAGCCCTCAGTTGAAACTCTAAGGCTCTGGGAAGGAAATCCTTTGTGAATGTGACACACTCTCTCCAGCCCCCATATGCTGAGATTATCTTTCTTCATCAGCTTGATGTGCTTGGTGAGATCAGGTAGGTCATTTATTGAATCATTTTCTTAATAATTTAAAAAATATTGCTAGTTGTTAATGTCATTTTGCCTTTTATCATCCCACTCTCTCAATTGGACTTTTTAAGTTTCATCCAATTATGTTTAAGAAAGAAGATAAGGATTAAATAAATTTTCTAATTTTGGAAGTAAATTATACATAATTTTCTCAGTAATAAAAGAAACTCTTATTCCTTTGGGTTGACTTGTTCTGAGGTCCAAAAATTAAATATGTGGAAAAAATCTAGAATAATGTTCTTTTCTTCATAGTTACATTTTTTTGTGCCTTTCTACCTCTATGAAATAAGATTGTTCCTTTTCTGGAAATTTAAATTTTATTATATTAGAAGGTCTAATATACAAAGGGTAGGTTTTATAGCTTTTATGCATTAAGGGTTTATTTTAAATTGTTCTTACAGAAAAACTTAATTTTATGTATGTAAACCCATTAGAATGGTGCTTGGCATATTGATAGCTTAAAAATTATTAATCATAATTAAGAAATAAAAATTAAAACAGTAACAAAAATGAAGTGAAAAGCTTTCAATACCTCTCACTCTTTTTAGGAATTCAGTTCTTTTTCACACAGGTTATGGTAATGTGGTACAATTTTTTTGAAGGAAAACGTGTTATATATATGGACCCATAAAATGTTCATGACATTTGAAGTAGCAAAACCATTGCTGGGAATTTATTCTAGAGAAATAACTTCTAAAAAAAAGAACTTATATAGAAAATTATTCTCTTGTTTACTAAAACTTGAAACCAGATACAGCAGAAGTGTAGCTATATACAGGAATGGATCAAGTACAGTACATCTACTTTTTAAAAAGCGTAACCTTTAAAATAATTCTGAAATTTAGGGGTGCATATATTCTTCCAAATTAGTGTTTTAGGTTTCTTTGGATATATTACTAGAAGTGAAATCACTGGGTCAAAAAATAAATTTTTCTTTGCTCTCTTTTTTAAAATTTAGTATTTAAATTGATTTTAGAGAGAGGAAGGGAGAGAGAAAGCATCGATTTGTTGTTCCACTCACTCATGCATTTATTGATTGATTCCTGGATATGCCCTGACCGGGATCGAAACCGAGACCATAGCATATTGGGAACTTGCTCTAACCAACTGAGCAACAGGCCAGGGCTTACTTTGTGCTTTAGATTTAATTTTAGTAAGTTAAATTTTTACTAGTGATGATATTTGAACTGAAAAGTCAACACTTTAAAGTGTGTTTATCACTTATTTATTTAAAAAATTAACATAAACTTAGAGGTAGCTTAAGGAGAGAGGGAGCTAACCATAACACGAAAACCTGATGGTGATTTGTGGTTATTCTGGTGAGTTCAGCGTCCTCCTGTGCCACTGCCATGTTGGACCTCCAGATTGAGGCACCTTTATATCTATACTTGGGAAGGAGGACCCTGAAGGAAGTAGAGGGTAGGCTCAACCTTGAGGAGGTCTCACCCACTGAGGTCCAAGGGAGGAAGGATATATCTCTATTTACAAAGCAGGAACTTAATTTTTTTGTGACCTGCCTTTTTACTTACTGTTACCTCATTAGTAAAGTCTTGTTTTAAATTGACTCTAGAAGACTCACTGCTGCATGATAGACTCTAAGCAGACAGACACCCCACAATAGACTTCTGTAGCTAGAAGGAAAAGACACCCATAATTATGGCTGTAAGCTAGATCTAGACTTCTCAGTATTTGCAAAACCATGAACTTGGAACTTTCATGGGGAAGAATTTTGAATAACATCCATCTAAAAGCAGAAATTATTAATCACTCTCTGCTTTTGCCTTGTTTGCCTTGCTGTCCAAAAGTTAGCAAGTGTTAGGATGTGATTCAGAAATCCTAAGGATACAAATCACTCATTTTTGGAGATTTTTGTTTTGTTTTTCTAATCTCTGTGATACCATGATAAAAATGTTTGCTGTAATCTTACCAGTGTACAAGTCAACCTCTAGTGCATACCAGAATCACCTGGGAAATTTGTTAAAAATGTGGAGATTCTGCCCTAGCCGGTTTGGCTCAGTGGATAGAGTTTCGACCCGCAGACCCAAGGGCCCCGGGTTCGAATGGTTGCAGGCTCCTCCCCAGCCCCGGCCCTGGTCAGGGCTCATGAAGGAGGCAACCAACCTCTGTGTTTCTCTCACATTGACATTTCTCTCTGTCTTTTCCTCTCTATTCAACGCTCTCCAAAAATCAATGGAAAAGTATCCTTGGCTAAGGATTAAAAAAACAACAGGCGCACACACGCACAAACGTGCAAACTCTGCCCCCAGAGATCCAGACTCAGGGGTCTGGCGTGAGATCCGGGAATATGCATTTTTAATAAACCCTCAAGGAACACAGCCTGATAAATATTGTTTTAATTAAGGCTGCTGTCATAAGTATTTTTTAAAGTTATTCTATTATCAATATTGTGGCCTAAGGTAAGTCGTGTAAAACTAGGTAGATATTTTCCTAGAGAAAATAGCTGACTGCCAAACGCAGAGATTTCCCTAGGATGTTGGAAAGCCTCTCCAGATGATTTATAATTGTGTGTGTGTGTGAGTCATCCTCTTCTAACACAAAGGCAAAAATGAGTGAGTGGGGTGTGAATGCACATACCTTGCCCATGATTAAGAGGTGAGAGCCACGAAACCTGGCATCTGATTTGTTTTCTAAGCTGTGTCCTAAAGAAATAGAAGCCTGGGGTTAAAAGCAGGGATATCTTTCAGCCAAGAGGGCATTTTGCCCATATGCTTCTTGCCTGTCTCTTCCTCGGGTGGCGGGGCACAGAAGGAGAAGCAGGAGATATTTCCTGGTCAGCTATGAAGGGTTGGCTATCTGGCTCAGGACAGGTCTTTAACCCACTGAATGCCATTAGCGTCTGTAGATGCAAGCGGCAGACCTTCCCCACATGCCACATGCGTCTATAAAAAAAATATTTTCCCTAAGTGGCAGCCCTGACCAACTTTAAAATAATTTTTTGTGAGAGTTTTCAGCTGAAAATATTCAAGAATGCCTGAATTGTGAGTAATATATTTATCTTTATAATATTCATTGCAAAAAATTTTTTCCATTGAATTCAAAATATCGTGGCTTGTGGGGGTGGTTTCCGTTTTGGACGCGTGGCAGTTAACTGGTTAATGCCAAATTCGGGTGGCCCTCTGCATAAAATATACACTGAGTTACTTTTCATGTTTAAAAAAATTAAGCTGAATTTCATGGCAGGGACATGTCACCTCCCCCTTCTAATTTCTCTTAAAAGAGACGTCCAACTCATTTTTTATTTTTCCCAAGGCAAGCTTTCTTGCCTAAAGAGATTTTTATTTCTGGGACTTGTGGAAATTCCTTCAGGAAAGGGTCTTCAGGCAAGCATAAGAGTGTGGTCAGTGTGGGTTCCTGGTAACATCCCGGCTCCATCAAGCAACATGTAGCGAGATGTGTCCCAGATGCTGACTAGCATTCACTGCTCAGCATGCAGAATACTGGACAAAGCATCTTGTAACCTTGGTGTGAATCTCAGTAAGTATTTTCAGGCAGCGTGGAGCCGGTATACCTGACCTTGGACTCTGTTCTAAAGAAGTTATTAACACACATCTGCGTCATGCTTGAGGGTGGGAGGAAATGATAGCTAGCTTGAGCACGCCTTGGAACCCAAAACCTGAAATAAAAGAAGTGTGAGTCAGGGCCATGCCTGCTTTTCTTCCTGTTTGGATACCATGCATCAAGGTTAAAGTGGGTGGAATTTCACGGCTGTCATCTGGGTTTGGAGGTTAGGGGAGTAAATGTTACCAGCAGTGGGTCTGAGAGAAATGGATACTTTCAGTTTTAATAGCCTGACTCAGCCATGTGGAGCAGTATAATATGAACCTACCTTTGCTTCCTGACTCTCTCATCAGCACTTCCTTCTCGCGCACACTCACAGTTGTGGGTTATTTCTGTCCACGACTATCATCTTTTTGGATGTGAATGAGGTGCTTCCTCTTTCTGTAGAAGTTTCCCCCCC